>CM053793.1:107752650-108030150 GCA_028749045.1 Cupressus sempervirens | reverse complement strand
TATTATTTTTTCCTTCTATTTTTGTCACTTTCTTTCTCCTCTAGTTTTTTAAAAAATAAATATTATGCCCCCTTTTATTTTGTGATGCAATATTCTCATGCATCACAGTTTGAATTAACTAGTTGCCTTAAAAAGTGGAGATCGAAAACCTTGTTAAAATGTCTCCCTTTTCCCCATAAACAATTTATGTGAATAAATAATAATGATCATGTACTCACTTTGAGGATTATTAGAGGGAGAAAGTTTAGATTTATAAAAAAACTTGTTATAATCTATTAGAATGCAAATTGATCAAGATCCAAAAACCCAAACACTATATCTTCTAGTTGTCAAAATCTAAAGGATATATGAATGGGTAAAAATAGGTATCACTACTAGATTTTGATCCAAATTGCGGCATTGGGCCATCACAATTATGATGACCACCCATCGCCCAAGCAACAGAACCATGAATTGGTCCCTATCAGATGGGCATCAAACTTTTGATGTCACAAATTGTTCATGCTGAAGTTGTTGCAATTACTACATCCATGCGACACTGTGCTATGGAAGCAACATTGTACCATCATAATGGGTTGTTGTACTTGTGATAGTCATGTCGTCCAAGTGATGACTAGCAATTAGATGGTGCCATCACAATTGCGACAGATATTTAATTATTAAAAAAAACCATAAATTCATGTTTACCCCTCAATTTGATTATTATAGATGTGACCATGTAGTTAAAAAGAAAGAAGTTATAGAAGTGGCTAGTTATGCAAAGACAATGATGAATGGAATGGATAGTTGTGATGAGATGGCTAAATGTTCAAGTCCTCTATTGTCCTCTTTGTACCAGAGAGCCACATGTGTTTGTCAAACATATTATGCCCTTGTATTTCCTTTTCCTTTTCATTGGAAACTAACCATTGCATCCAAAACACTTCTTCACATAATTTGATTCAAACCATTAAAAGGAACACAATTATCTCAAAGAATTACCACCTTCCAAGCTGGTGTCCAAGAATCATAAATCCAAAACACTTCTTTTACTAGTGTAGGTGCAAAGAGAATTGTTGTATATGAAGAACACATGCCATCCACAACAATTTCCCTCTAAGTAAGATGTCATCCCCATATAGATTCAGAGAAAGATAAATCAAAATCATAGATTGAAATGTTTATTTGAAGGCAATGTTTTGCATTGTGTCTATTTTGAAGGGGGTTGTGAAGTGTATGGAAAATAACAAGGGAAAGAAAAGAATTTGGGATTTTATCTTGGGCAACTATCATAGGCTAATCCTGACACTCATTTCAAGCATTCTAACCCCAATTTAAGTGATGGGTATTATGCCTGAAGTGGGTGTTATATTTTTAAACCATTTTTATTTTCTAGATTCACACAATTAGTTGTCATGCAATCATAGGTTAATGTTGAGCTTCACTTGGTTTTGAGAATAATTTAATATTCTATACTAATCAAGACTAACCATGTGAAGGTGGAAGCTCAAATGGCCCCACACACCAACATCTAAATTCCTCATTAACATATAAAATCTTTAAGAAATGATCAATTTTTAAAGTTTAAAAAAAAGGTTCCACACCTATAAAAGAGACATCATTTTCCCATCTTTTGGTGCATGTAATTTTTTCGTCACATCCAAAATAAGATTCTACCACTATGAATTGAGAATATATGTGAAGCCATGTTCTAGATGCATGGACAATAGATGTAGCTGAAAAAAGGAATCACAAATACATTTATTTAATAATTCTATTAAGTTTTTAAAATTATAGACCATCATGAACATTAGAACTCTTGCTGCAAGAGTTAAAGTTAGAAAGTTTATGATGGTCTATAACTTAATATACCTAATTAAATACTTCTAACAAAAATGCAAGCATGTTGCAATTTTGAGCTCCACCTGATGTTTTATGCATATGAATTGAGATTGCATATTGAACTATGACCCCCTTCTGCATTGCATAAAACCAAGAGATTCACACAGTTAGTTATCATAAGATCATAGGTTACTATTGAGCTTCACTTGGTTTTGAGAATAGCTTAATATTCTCTACAAATCAGGGGCAACCACATGAAGGTGGAAGCTCACTTGCCCCACCCCCACCCTCGCCCCCCCCACCCCCCCAAACATTGAAATTCCTCGTTAACATCTTAAATCTTTAATAAAGCATCAATCTATAAAGTACCTAGAAGTTGGGATACTCTCCAAGGAAGTCCATCTTCATTGCTCATGAGAAATACATCTCAATTCTTTAGTGTTCCCATACATCTAACATAGGACATCTAGGAATATCCTCATCACCTCCTACATAAAATGAATCTAGTATTAAAAAATGCCCCCTAAGAAATAACAGTTCAAGTGAAATAAAAAAATGAAAAATGAGAGAGAGAAATAAGAATCAACTTACCAATAGGCATTTCCATCACATCTGTGGCCATGCTATGTATTGAGTGAGTTTTTTTTCTAGTGTGCCAAGATCTATCTACTTATATACATACATACATATATACATAGAAACACACACACACACACACGTGTGTGTGTGTGTGTGTATGTACATATACACACACATATATATATAAATATACATACATACATATACAAAGATCACAAGGATATGACAACTAGATGCAGAGATCACAAGGGCATGGACAAAAATGTAGAAATCACAAAAGAACAACAATGAAAACCTAGATCTCCACTGATCTTCACCAATCTCCACCAACATTCAGAGCTCTTTGCCCTCTTCTGCATGTAGTTCTCCACAATCAATCAAAAAAAAGGGGAATGATTAATGTCATGTTTTCTTTTTCTTTTTGTTTATAATCCATAATCCATAATCCACAAGATCTCTATATATGCATACATACATAGACACTCACATATGTGTTTATGTATGTATATATACATACATACATACACACACACATACATAAATCCATATATATACATACATACATATACACATACATATATACATACATACATGCATACATATATACATACATACCTTCCATTATATCAGAGTACAAAAATTTTAATGTAGGGCTCTTAAGGGGAGAATTGATGAAATGCATTCCAAGAGTAGGCAGAAGGAAAATGTTGTAGAGTAGTAAGGGAATCAAGATGTTATTGAAGAGTTGAAAAATAAAATGGAAAAGTACACTAAGGAGGTGTTCTCTAAATGCTAGCGATTACTAGAATCTTCAATGGTCTACTTGAATAAGGTCTCAAACATCATTGATCGGGACAAGGAGGTCAAATTGTTGTTGGACCTAAAGGAACCAAATAAGGACAAGAAAGAATCAGGACCAAGTAAATGAACTCACTCTAATACAAAAAATAAATAGAAGAGGGAGGCTCAAATTGATTAAAACTTGACATCTTCAAGGTTATATAGTAGATTAAAGATATTCAACATAAGATGACACTACAACATTTGGGGTCAAATTGCAATGAGAATTTGCAAGGATGGTGTAATTTGTGGTAAGTTTCATTTTTTTTTTGCAATTGTCCCTGATGTTGTCACAATACCGACATTGGTGTTGTAATTGTGATGACCTCATGAGCATAAGAAAAAAATGACAATCATTTTCCATTTGATTTTGATTGTGGAGATTTGTGCATGAAAGAGGTGGAGTGCTATGAACATTGTCATGGCCATTGTGATTTATGCTTAGTGCATTTGTTTGATAAGCCCTCATGATCTCTACATTTCATTTCCATGTCCTTTCTCTATAATTTCATTTCATTGCAGTGCCCTTGCTCTATGATTTCATTTTTGTGTTGTGCCCTTGCTCTATGATTCATTGTTGTGTCATGCCCTTTCTCTATGATTTTATTGTCATATCATGCCCTTGTGATCTATGTGCCCTTTCTCTATGATTTTCTTCTAATGAAAGAAGAGGTACATATGTAAATTTTCTTTTCCTTTCCTTCTAAACTTGTATGTGTTTATATTTCCTTCTAAACATGTATCTCTTTATATATTCAGAGAGATCTTTTTTAAGGTGCTTATTAAATATTATCTACACAATAGAAAAAAAGAAGAAAAAATGATCCAACTACATACATATTGCAAAATCCAAATAATAAAACAATAAAACTCACTCAAACTATGCTAAGTGGCTTACCTCAAGATCCTGCACAAAAATAATATAGACCACAAACAATGGGTACTATTCACAAGAAATTTTACAAAAACATATCATAGCAGATATTACAGAAGACACAGAATGATTTTTTTACTATAAAAAGTCTTCCTATTTTTTTCAATAGAAAAAAAAAATACAGTTGAAAGTATGAGATATGCAATATTAGTTCATTTTTGTCAACCCTAGACTCTTTTCTTTGCTCCACCAAATGCTAGGTGATCTTCTACTTCTAGGATATACTTCATTTTTTGTTTTCTTAATCCTTTGATTTCCTCAATCATTTTGGGGTATGGATGAGTTTTTACAATCTAGCCTATTGGTTTTGATCAAGAAATACATTCACTCCAATAGTTTCCTTTGTCATCATAAAAGCTAAACTCTACTGTTAATAAAAAGAATTGCAATGATCTCAATGTTGAATGTAATTGATTCTTGAAAGGCATGTGAGGATTAAGTATTTTTGTTGATTTAATCAAAGGAGAAATAGAATGTACCTAGCTGACATCTGGGATAAGATAAGGCTTAAAGTGCTCATTGGTTAAGAACCATAACCCAAATTCTTATATGATTATCTAAAACAGATAGATCTAATGGTAGCAACTTTTGAACTAGATGTGCATGAATATCTAGTAGGTCTACGAACAAAAATTCTAGGAGTTGTTTATGCTTGTTCTAATACTACTTGAATAGAATACATGGTATGTGCAATTCAAGGGGATTACTTCCCAAATTAAAGAGAAAAAAAAGTTAGTGTGTGAGGCCTCGCCCCGACCCATCGTAGCATAATGATGCATTATTATTATTTTTTTTGATATTCACGACTCGAGATGTCGAGACATTATCTGATGCTTAGAACATATTTTAATATTTCATGTTGTGTGTTATTATTTTTAGATATATTTGATGATTTTCATTTAATGTTTCATGTATATGTATGTTGAGGAAATTAGTAAATGTAGCATTGAGATTTTGAGTTTAGATATTCTAAATGACTAAGAATAATGTAGGATGAAGAAACCTTTATTGATGTATGTTTTAATTTATATAAATTTCTAATACATATACATTTATGCACATGTGATTTTACAGGACTACTGATGTGTGCAATGAGTGTGCAGATATTTTAGCCGAGAAACCCTACGGAGGAACAGAACTGATCTCTATGTGCTAAATTTGAAAACCTTGTTGTTCGTAATTCACATATTTGTATTGTGAGATGTATGTATGCATCTTCCTTGTTCAATGAATGTTAATGTTCGTAATTATGTTCTTTCAGTGTTGCTTGACACTCATAAAATGTTTATGTGCTTCGGTGTGCTGTGTAGGGTTAATCGTTTAACCTTTGGACCAAGCTGGTTTAAGTTAGTGTCAATTTACTATTGAGTTCTTAATCAAGGTTAGTCATCCCTTAATCTGGATTAGTGCTTAATTTGCAAGGTAGAGTAGTTAGATGGACCTATTTTATTTCTAGATTTTATTTGACTCTAAACCTCTTTCCTAAGGCTTTTAAACATGTTAATTTTCTAACTAAAGGGTATGGGTATGGGTTAGGGGTCTTTTCCAACCCCTAAGCCTCTTTTTTTGACTTTTGAGGTCACTCAAAAAGTCCCTTTTTACCTTTGTGCGAAAATTGACCATGGTTATCCTGAGTTACCTCACCTCATCTCCACTTAGGGTTCAACCATGGTGTAGGTTGAGTTAGGAGTTTCTAGATTTGTTAGTAGGTGGAGATAGTTATTGCTCCTTTTGGGTGGTTGAGTTGGAGGCTTATTTAGAGGCCTTCCTTGGACTAGTTGGTTGTTACCCAATCTCTACATTTAGAGAGGAATCCTTGAAGGTTGAAGGAAGGAAAGGGATACTCTACTCAAACTTCTCCATTGCCATTACCTCTTTGTGAAGGTAGGAAATTCTCATCTCCCCTATTCAGTTTTTATGGTTTGTTTCATGTTCATGCTACCTTGTTGTTGTTTCACTGTTTGTATGGATGTGGGTATGTTGGGAAGATTTGATAACCATGTTATTTTGGTTGTTTTTCCTTTCTTGTTTATGTTTTCAATTTTGAGTTTTCCTTGCATGGGTGTTTTGGTATTACTCACCCTTGGAGAGGGCACAAGTGACCAATTTTGGGAAAGGTTTGTTTAGTTGGACTCCAACTAGTGTAGAGTCTCTTCTCATGATGAGAAGAGGGATAAAGGGTAGGGTGTTATGGGCCCCTACCCATTAGCACAAAACTGGTACGAGCATGGCATGTTTAAAAGGAAGAACGGAAGTTCTTGGTTATTAGCCCCGATTGGGCATCTGAATTGGTGTTGTGCTTGACTTCTCCTGTTGGAAGAATCCACCTTTCCCTAGTCTTGATTCATTGTGAATCCTATTTTTTAAACCATGTATGATTATGCATGTTTGATTTTCTTTTGGTTCTGCTTGGTTGTCACCCGATCAGTTATTGGTTTCCTCCATGGTTCTTGAAAAGAGATTCAAAAAACATTAAAAATTCCTTGATTTTGATCACGAGGAAAATTGTGATTTAATTGTTGAAATTTGGGATTGAGATCCTATTGTAAATTGTATTTTAAACCTCATTGTAAATGGCAATGACACCGAGTTTTCTTACTAGTTCTTTCTCGATGGAGCCTTGAACTAGGTTGCATAATAGAAAAAAAAAAAGGAAATTTATGAAATTATCCTTGCAATGTTTCCTTGTGAATTTAAAAATTTGGCATATGTTTGTGAGAAAATTGTTGGTAGATAATGTCTTGAATTATGAATGTTCAAGTTTTAATTATGATAATGAAGAGTTGAAGTGATATAGTGAGTTTCAAATATAATGTCTAAGTATTATGATGAGATCAAATCAAGAGCAAACCCTATATTACGATATCAAAGATATTTCATTTCTTGATAAATTTCATGGTGGTTATAATCAAACTTGAATTAGAATAATCCACCACCTTTTTTTTAATTATGTGTATAGTATCATTCACCTCCTAAGTTCTTCAAATATGATCAATTGGACTGAGAGGTTCTATTCTTGAAATCAAAAATAATAATAATAATCAAAATTTAGAACTCATACCATGTCCTTGAAGAATTAATATAAAACATACATGTTTAAATAAGAGATTGAGAGACTATACCTAATGTACTCCCTTGCATTGGAATGCTTGTATAAAGGAAAAATGTTAATAATAGATTTGATTAAATCCTTAGTAACATAAATGAAATACATAAAATAACATTACCATGCCTTGTCAAAATTTTGCTTCAAAAAAAAAATATGCACTCCCAGGAGTAAAAACTCTCTGGAAAATACATGAGGAGAAAATTTCATTCCTTCCAAGACCACAGAGCATATTCTTGAATAGATTCCTTCCTAAGAGAATAAAGAAATAAAAGAAATCTTATGTTAATCTCATGGGTGCATAAAATTGAATATATAAATATGTATATTTTAAAAAGTTAATATCTATATTATCACCTATAAAACTTTATGAATTTATTGCTTACTCCTTGGCCTTTGACATCAGTTTAAACTTGTTTTAAAAAGGTTTTTTGTGTCTTGTCTCAAGTCAAAGTGGTTGGATGGGAGGGTGATGTCATCCTGCCACCTTGTCCCATCCCCATCCTCCTCCATTTCTAGGGGCCAGTTTGGGGAGGGTGACATTTATGTTGGGAGAGGAATTTGTAGTGGTCATTTTCTTTCTTTTTAACTCCCTTGCTCATCTCTATTCACGTGCCCACCTCTTGGGTTGTGTTTCCTCTACTTTGGGCTGTGTGGAAAGGTGGGTGGAGAGAGCTATGTCATGACATGACATATATTTTGGACGTTGGCTTAGCTTTTGGGTTTGTATTAATGTTGCAAGTTGATGTTTGTTAAAAACAAAAACATAAGACTTCATCTCCTCCATGCTCATGCGTACCTTTTCCTTGATGTGAAGGCTTGGGGTTGCGTGGGGCCTAGGAAGAGGTGTAGGGAGGGGTCAAATCGACCTGACTTGTAGCCAAGTGGATTGATTAGTGGTTAGGGGTAGGTTAGCTTGGATTAGTATAGACTAGAGTTAGTAGGTAGGTTAGTTGTTAGTAAGTTTCATTGTTTCTTATGTTTATTAGTTTTATTATTATTAAGTTTTGTTTTAATAAGTGGTTTTAGCATTTAGTTTAAATTAAGTTAAATTGTGAACTTGTTATAGTTATTTTGTTTAAAGTTCATTTATATTTCTTGATTAATATTAGATAGTTCTAAATTTTATTTAATTTGTAAAGTGAAGTTCTATTTAAAAGATTGGACGTTCTTTTATGAATGATTAGGTCAACTATAGATTTAATTAGTTAGTTTAAGATAAATTAGTTTAATATGAAATTATTATTAAATTTAGTTTAGATTTAATTTATATTCGATTAAATTTTTTGTTGGAAATTAAGCTAAGTTGGAGATTTAAGAAATGTTGGTATTAATAGTACTTTTGAAGATTTTTTTAAATTAGTGTCCTAATAGCTTAAGTTATTCGAATAAGCTAAACCCAATCTTATTTAGATTGTTATTAAAATGATTTTCGCATGATTGTTTAAGCAATGTAATAATGAATTAGTAAACATTTATATCAACCTAATGATAATGTACTTCAGAATCCTGACGATGTATTCCTCCACAAAAGTTTTTAAACCAAGGATGTTGTAGAGAAACTTTTCTTAAACTGAAATCAATCTTTTCAAACTTAGAGCATGTTTAATTATTAATTATTATTCAAAAAAAAAAAAAAAAATTGTGTGTGTGTTTTGCCCTCGTAGTCTGGGCATGACATTTTGGTATCAAAGCACGTGTTTCAAAACTAGGAACCTTAACCATTATGCTTCCTAAACTTAACTCAAAGTTGTAATTGTGTAGATGATGCTTGTTACTCGTAACCAGCAAGGCAGAGGTCGTAGGACTAGGGGTGGTAGAGCAGGACAGGAGGATGGACCACCTCCACCTCCACCTCCACCTCCACCACCACCGAACCCGAACCAGGACATTATAGATGCACTTCAAACTTTTATCAGTGTAGTTTAGTAGAGAGTGGTACCTGTAGTTTAGCCAGTTCAGCAGATTCCAGTAGTGGAAGTAGAGGGACCCAGAGGAGGCGGGCCCAGAGTTAGAGAGAGGACTAGGAGTCCCCCACCAAGACAGATAGAGGGTCAAGGTGAACATGAGGAAGAGTCCATACACCAGAGAGGACCCCCTTTTGACAGACCTCCTAGACATGTAGTAGATGACATCAGGGAATTGATTCAACTCGGACCACCATTGTTTACCGGTACCACTGAGTGTTCAGTAGCAGAGGCATGGTTACAGAGCTTATAGTAGTGCTTTGGGTTATGCCCTTATGGGAGTAATCTAAAAGCACACCTAGCAGTTCATCAGTTGAGAGGGGATGCCTCCAACTGGTGGCATCAGGAGGAGATTATTGGGGGAGTGAGGATGGACACCCTCACATGGGAATCTTTCCTAGAAATATTTTGAGAGAGGTACTTGTCAGAGCATTTCCAACAGAAACAGATAGAGGAGTTCCATTCTCTTTATCAGAGAGGCCTTACAGTGGCTCAGTACGAGAGTAGGTTTCTTGAGCTCCTTCCTTATGTGGAATAGATGAAGGACGAGAAACTATGGGTGCATCGCTTTATCATGAGTCTGAATTTCTCTCTTTAGAGCCTAGTTAGGATGGCCTTCCCTACCACCTTCAGACAGGCAGTGGAGATAGCACTAGTTGCTGAGGATACTCAAGGTAGGCAGGAGTCACGGGATCAGTCTCAGAACTGAAACTCCTCCCAGTAGAAACCCCCTTGGAAGGGGAATCAAAACTATGTAGCAGGGTCCTCTAGGGGCCAGTAGTCTCAGCAGCCAAAACCCCAGCAGCAGCAGCAAAAACCTTCTCAGGGTTATCAGGGCTCTAAGCCCAAGCAGTGGTAGTCACAGGGTCCTAGGCAGGAACAGAAAGTACAGGC
This sequence comes from Cupressus sempervirens, assembly GCA_028749045.1. Taxonomy (NCBI): domain Eukaryota; kingdom Viridiplantae; phylum Streptophyta; class Pinopsida; order Cupressales; family Cupressaceae; genus Cupressus; species Cupressus sempervirens. The sequence continues at coordinate 108,020,009 of CM053793.1, read as the reverse complement.
CCCACAGTCATAGTCAGTGAAGACTCAGCAGTCTTCTAGGGGAGGATTCAATGGATCTAGCAGGTTAGGAGGCCCACAGCAATCTGGGTCATAGGGTGCACGATCTTATACTTGCGGACCATGCTACACTTGTGGTGGCATGAGTCATATAGCTAGGGAGTGTCCGCAGGGACAGGCATCCAATGGTCAGAGCAGGGCTTTTTCATAGCCGACAGTTGGTGACATGGGTAGATCCCATAGAGTTTTTGCAATGGTTGACAACTGCCAGGCTGAGCATCAGGCCACAGTTATCAAGGCTACAGGTATTATACAGGGCCATATGGTTGAAGTTTTATTTGATTTCGAGGCTACTGACTCTTTTATATCTCCATTTGTGGTGGAGCGTTGCGGGCTAGTGGTAGTTAGATAGGATGTTAGTTGGGAGGTAGAGTTAGCCTCAAGAGCCAGAGTGTTAGTTAGTTCCATGGTGCAGAGTTGTCAGATGCAGATTGGAGACATGTCCACTAGGACTGATCTACGCATTACCCCTCTAGGTTCTTATGATGTTGTTCTTGGCATGGATTGGCTTTATGCCCACAGTGCCAAGATGGATTGTCGACAAAAGAGGGTGGAATGTGCAGATGATGATGGTATCTCTAGGGAGATCTTCGGAGTGAAGAGGCTAGTGTCCCTTCATATGATTTCCGCTATGTAGCTTAGATGGTACATGTGAAAGGGTTGTCAGTTGTTTGCTATCACTATTAGTGACAGAGAGGAAGATTTAGATAGGGAACCATCCCTTGATGATTTTTCAATCCTTCAGGAGTTTGCAGATGTGTTTCCTTCAGAGCTTCCTGGTAGGCCTCCACCTCGAGCAGTGGATTTTCATATAGACCTAGTGCCAGGAGCTGAGCCAGTTTCAAGAGCACCATATAGGATGACTACTCATGAGCTTAGTGAGCTAAAGGCTCAGTTGGAGGAACTCTTGGAGAAGGGGCATATTCGACCTAGTGTGTCACCTTGGGGTGCACCGGTGATCTTTGTCAAGAAGAAGGATTGATCACTTAGGTTGTGTATTGATTATCGGCAATTGAACAAAGTAACCATCAAGAACTGATATCCTCTTCCCAGAATTGATGATCTCTTTGACCAGTTGCAGGGTGCCCAAGTATTTTCAAAGATTGACCTAAAGTCAGGTTACCATCAGTTGAGGATTGTGGATAGTGATATCTCCAAGATAGCTTTTCATACTAGGTATGGCCACTACGAGTTCACCGTGGTACCCTTTGGCCTTATAAATGCTCCAGCTATATTCATGAGCCTCATGAATGGAGTATTTCATACCTTTTTGGATAATTTTGTGGTTGTGTTTCTTAATGACATTCTAATTTATTGTCATGATGAGAGAGAGCATGAAGAGCACTTGAGACAGGTATTGCAGAAGCTGAGAGAGAATCAGTTGTTTGGCAGCTTGTCGAAGTGTGCATTCTTCAGACCCGAGATACATTATTTAGGTCATGTCATATCAGGTGATGGTGTCTCAGTAGACCCATCAAAGATCAGGGCTATCATGGATTGGCCAGCACCCACCAGTGTTACTGAAGTGAGGAGCTTTATGGGGCTAGCAGGTTATTACCGACGCTTCATTTTAGGATTCTCTAGATTGTCACACCCCATCACTTCTCTTTAGAGGAAGGGGAAGAAGTATGAGTGGACAAAGAAGTGTGGTTGAGCTTTTGAAGAGCTCAAGAGAGCCCTCATGAGTGCACTGATTCTTGCAGTACCAGATCCTATCGCAGATTTTGTGGTGTGCACCGATGCATCTTTAGATGGTTTAGGAGCAGTCCTTATGCAGGAAGGATGGCCTATTTCCTTTGAGTCTAGGAAGTTGAAGACTCATGAACTCAATTATCCTACTCATGACCTAGAACTAGTGGCAGTGTTTCATGCCTTGGTGAGATGGCGACATTTCCTTCTGGGTCATAGATTCGAGCTTCATTCTGATCACTAGAGCTTACAGTACATATTTTCTCAGCCGAACCTTAATGCTAGGCAAAGAAGGTGGATGGAGTTTCTGTGTGAGTATGATTTTGATGTACATTACATCAAGGGAAAGGAGAATGTGGTTGCAGATGCCTTAAGTAGAAGGCGCCATGAGCTTTCATCTGTGACTACTTGCACTGACTTGAGAGAGTGGATCTTGCAGCACTTACCAACTGATGAGCTTTATGCAAAAGTTAGTCAATTAGTACATTCTCAGAGACCCTTGGAAGGGAAGTTCACAGAGTTTTCCTTGGAGTCTAATGGACTTTTGCGGCATAGGGGACGTATGTATGTACCTTCCATTGGGGGTTTGTGCAAGCTCATTGTACTTGAGGCTCACAGAGCACCTTATGCAGTGCACCCTAGTGTTAAGAAGTTACATGCAAATTTGAGGCAGTTGTATCATTGGCCAGGCATGAGAGTGTAGATTGCTAACATAGTTACGAGATGCCTTGAGTGCCAGAGGGTGAAGGCAGAGCACCGTCATCCTGGCGGGCTTCTCCAACCCCATGAGATTGCAGTGTGGAAATGGCACACTATATCTATGGATTTTATTGTTGGTCTTCCTATGTCATCTCATCGCCATGATGCCATTTTGGTGATAGTTGACACATTGACCAAGGTTTCCCATTTTTCACCCGTGCATACTACATTCACAGCATGAGACATAGCTCAGCTATTCTTGCGGGACATTGTTAGACTTCATGGTGTTCCCCGTAAGATCATATTTGACAGAGACTCTTTGTTCACTTCTTCATTTTGGAGAGAGTTGCAGTCGACTTTGGGCACCAGGCTCAATTTTAGTACAGCATACCATCCTCAGATCGATGGCCAGATCGAGCGAGTGAATCAAGTTTTGGAGGACATGCTACGTATATATGTGATGGACCATCAGGTCAAATGGGAGGAATACCTTCATCTTGTCGAGTTTGCCTATAACAATGGGCATCATTCTTCCATAGGTGTGCCGCCATATGAGGTATTGTATGGGAGACCGTGCAGGACACCCTTGAGTTGGGACAGGATCGAGGATCGAGTATCTATTGGTCCCCAGTTTGTAAAAGAAATGGAATAGCAGGTGACCTTGATTAGACAGTGCCTGAGAGAGGCATAGGATAGGCAGAAGAAGTATGCAGATGCAAAGAGAACATATCAAGAGTATCAAGTTGGTGATAGAGTGTTCTTGAGGTTACGACCACACAAGAGTCCAATTCTATTCTCAAAGGGCTCTAAGTTGGCACCTCGATTTTTTGGGCCGTTCGAGATCCTTAAGAGGATAGGACCTGTAGCATACCATTTAGCTTTGCCACCTAGCCTGTCACACATCTATGATGTGTTTTATATTTCAGTACTTAGAGGATAAATTTATGATGAGTCTCATATTATAGATTGGGATGCTTTACAGGTGGAGTCAGACGGACAGCTAGCACTGGAGCCTATCCACATTATTGCCCAACAGACCCTAGCACTTTGAGGCTGAGAGTAGGACCAGGTTAGGGTCCAATGGGATTGTCACGATGAGGTCACGGCTTCATGGGAGGATGGAACGTAGATGCGATCTCAGTACCCATACCTTTTTGATGAACTCCAGGAGGAAGTTCATGCCAAGTGGGGGAGGATGTGAGGCCTCGCCCCAACCCACCGTAGCATAGTGATGCATTACTATTGTTTTTTTTTATATTCACGACTCGAGATGTCGAGACATTATCTGATTCTTAGAACATATTTTAATATTTCATGTTGTGTGATGTTATTTTCAGATATATTTGATGATTGTCATTTAATGTTTCATGTATATGTATGTTGATGAAATCAGTAAATCTAGGATTGAGATTTTGAGTTAAGATATTTTAAATGACTAAGAATTATATAGGATGAAGAAACCTTTATTGATGTATGTTTTAATTTATATAAATTTTTGATACATATACATTTATGTACATGTGATTTTACAGGACTACTGATGTGTGCAATGAGTGTGCAGATATTTTAGCCGAGAAACCCTACGGAGGAACAGAACTGATCTCTATGTGCTAAATTTGAAAACCTTGTTGTTCGTAATTCACATATTTGTATTGTGAGATGTATGTATGCATCTTCCTTGTTTAGTGAATGTTAATGTTCGTAATTATGTTCTTTTAGTGTCTCTTGACACTCATAAAATGTTTATGTGCTTCAGTGTGCTGTGTAGGGTTAATTGTTTAACCTTTGGACCAAGCTGGTTTAAGTTAGTGTCAATTTACTATTGAGTTCTTAATCAAGCTTAGTCATCCCTTAATCCAGATTAGTGCTTAATTTGCAAGGTAGAGTAGTTAGATGGACCTATTTTATTCCTAGATTTTATTTGACTCTAAACCCCTTTCCTAAGGCTTTTAAACATGTTAATTTTCTAACTAAAGGGTATGGGTATGGGTTAGGGGTCTTTTCCAACCCCTAAGCCCCTTTTTCTTACTTTTGAGGTCACTCAAAAAGTCCCTTTTTGCCTTTGTGCGAAAATTGACCATGGTTATCTTGAGTTACCTCACCTCATCTCCACTTAGGGTTTAACCATGGTGTAGGTTGAGTTAGGAGTTTCTAGATTTGTTAGTAGGTGGAGATAGTTATTGCTCCTTTTGGATGGTTGAGTTTGAGGCTTATTTAGAGGCCTTCTTTGGACTAGTTGGTTGTTACCCAATCTCTACATTTAGAGAGGAATTCTTGAAGTTTGAAGGAAGGAAAGGGATACTCTAATCAAACTTGTCCATTTCCATTACCTCTTTGTGAAGGTAGGAAATTCTCATCTCCCCTATTCAGTTTTTATGGTTTGTTTCATGTTCATGCTACCTTGTTGTTGTTTCACTGTTTGTATGGATGTGGGTATGTTGGGAAGATTTGATAACCATGTTAATTTGGTTGTTTTTTCTTTCTTGTTTATGTTTTCAATTTTGAGTTTTCCTTGCATGGGTGTTTTGGTATTACTCACCCTTGGAGAGGGTAGAAGTGACCAATTTTGGGAAAGGTCTGTTTAGTTGGACTCCAACCAGTGTAGAGTCTCTTCTTAGGATGAGAAGAGGGATAAAGGGTAGGGTGTTATGGGCCCCTACCCGTCAGTACAAACCTAGTATGAGCATGGCATGTTTAAAAGGAAGAACGGAAGTTCTTGGTTATCAGCCCCGATTGGGCATCTGAATTGGTGTTGTGCTTGACTTCTCCTGTTGGAAGAATCCACCTTTCCCTAGTCTTGATTCATTTTGAATCCTATTGTGTAAACCATGTATGATTATGCATGTTTGATTTTCTTTTGGTTCTGCTTGGTTGTCACCCGATCAGTTATTGGTTTCCTCCATGCTTCTTGAAAAGAGATTCAGAAAACATTACAAATTCCTTGATTTTGATCACGAGGAAAAATTTGATTTAATTGTTGAAATTTGGGATTGAGATCCTATTGTAAATTGTATTTTAAACCTCATTGTAAATGGCAACGACATCGGGTTTTCCTACTAGTTCTTTCCCGATGGAGCCTTGAACTAGGTTGCATAATAGAAAAAAAAAAAAGGAGATTTATGAAATTATCCTTGCAATGTTTCCTTGTGAATTTAAAATTTTGGCTTATGTTTGTGAGAAAATTGTGGGTAGATAATGTCTTGAATTATGAATGTTCAAGTTTTAATTATGATAATGAAGAGTTGAAGTGATAAAGTGAGTTTCAAATATGATGTATAAGTATTATGATGAGATCAAATCAAGAGCAAACCCTATATTACGAAATCAAAGATATTTCATTTCTTGATAAATTTCATGGTGGTTATAATCAAACTTGAATTAGAATAATCCACCACCTTTTTTTTAATTATGTGTATAGTATCATTCACCTCCTAAGTTCTTCAAATATGATCAATTGGACTGAGAGGTTCTATTCTTGAAATCAAAAATAATAATAATAATCAGAATTTAGAACTCATACCATGTCCTTGAAGAATTAATATAAAACATACATGTTTAAATAAGAGATTGAGAGACTATACCTAATATACTCCCTTGTATTGGAATGCTTGTATAAAGGAAAAATGTTAATAACAGATTTGATTAAATCCTTAGTAACATAAATGAAATGCATAAAATAACATTACCATGCCTTGTCAAAAAATTTCTTCAAAAAAAAAATATGCACTCCCAGGAGTAAAAACTCTCTAGAAAATACATGAGGAGAAAATTTCATTCCTTCCAAGACCACAGAGCATATTCTTGAATAGATTCCTTCCTAAGAGAATAAAGAAATAAAAGAAATCTTATGTTAATCTCATGGGTGCATAAAATTGAATATATAAATATGTATATTTTAAAAAGTTAATATCTATATTATCACCTACAAAACTTTATGAATTTATTGCTTACTCCTTGGCCTTGGACGTCAGTTTAAACTTGTTTTAAAAAGGTTTTTTGTGTCTTGTCTCAAGTCAAAGTGGTTGGATGGGAGGGTCACATCATCCTGCCACCTTGTCCCATCCCCGTCCTCCTCCATTTCTAGCGGCCAATTTGGGGAGGGTGACATTTATGTTGGGAGAGGAACTTGTGGTAGTCATTTTCTTTCCTTTTAACTCCCTTGCTCATCTTTGTTCATGTGCCCACCTCTTGGGTTGTGTTTCCTGTACTTTGGGTTGCATGGAAAGGTGGGTGGAGAGAGCTATGTCATGACATGCCATAGATTTTGGACATTGGCTTAGCTTTTGGGTTTGTATTAATGTTTCAAGTTGATGCTTGTTAAAAAAAAAACATAAGACTTCATCTCCTCCATGCTCCTGCGTACCTTTTTCTTGATGTGAAGGCTTGGGGTTGCGTGGGGCCTAGGAAGAGGTGTAGGGAGGGGTCAAATCGACCTGACTTGTAGCCAAGTGGATTGATTAGTGGTTAGGGGTAGGTTAGCTTGGATTAGTATAGACTAGAGTTAGTAGGTAGGTTAGTTGTTAGTAAGTTTCATTGTTTCTTATGTTTATTAGTTTTATTATTATTAAGTTTTGTTTTAATAAGTGGTTTTAGCATTTAGTTTAAATTAAGTTAAATTGTGAACTTGTTATAGTTATTTTGTTTAAAGTTCATTTATATTTCTTGATTAATATTAGATAGTTCTAAATTTTATTTAATTTGTAAAGTGAAGTTCTATTTAAAAGATTGGACGTTCTTTTATGAATGATTAGGTCAACTATAGATTTAATTAGTTAGTTTAAGATAAATTAGTTTAATATGAAATTATTATTAAATTTAGTTTAGATTTAATTTATATTCGATTAAATTTTTTGTTGGAAATTAAGCTAAGTTGGAGATTTAAGAAATGTTGGTATTAATAGTACTTTTGAAAATGTGTTTAAATTAGTGTCCTAATAGCTTAAGTTATTCTAATAATCTAAACCCAATCTTCTTTAGATTGTTATTAAAACAATTTTCGCATGATTGTTTAAGCAATGTAATAACGAATCAGTAAACATTTATATCAACCTAATGACAATGTACTTTAGAATCCTGATGATGTATTCCTCCACAAAAGTTTTTAAACCAAGGATGTTGTAGAGAAACTTTTCTTAAATTGAAATCAATCTTTTCAAACTTAGAGCATGTTTAATTATTAATTATTATTCAAAAAAAAAAAAAAAAAATTGTGTGTGTGTTTTGCCCTCTTAGTCTGGGCATGACATAGTGACTAAAAAAAATTTTGTATAGTAAAAATAAGGTTAGTGATTTTGGTGTGGACTAAAAAAATACACATAATGATATTACATTGTAAACAAGATTGTTTTTGATATTATGTTTAATTCATAATATAGTTAGATACTATATGACTCCATATTTAAATTGTGTTACCTCTATTTTTTTCTAAAATTTTATGTACCAAGATCTTACTTTGTGTATACTTTGGTCATTATAAGTATATGATGATTAGTTGGTTTAGTATTTCATTAAATAGCATCAGAAACACAAATTATTTATTTAATTGAACTCCTTTTTGAGTTCTTTATTCATATATTTGCAACCACTTTCCTTAGTGTTATCCTAAGATGATATGGGCTTTTTCTATGCATCATAAAAGCATGGAGAAAGAAATTGAAAATTTATTATAGAATATATAATAATAGAGAAAAAATATAGTTGGGAGAAGCTAGAATTTAGGTTACTTGAAGATGGAGAAATAATTTTTCAAATAAAAATAATTTAAACAATCAGTTATTCCCAACTAGCAGTATCAAATATAGTTTTTGAAGGTGATAAAATTGCATATGCAGATGCACCACTTTCATGCTAGGAATGAAGTGCATTCCCTAACTTAAAACAAATGGTTGGATATAAAGGCTCCATTTGCTAGCCCAACAATGCAATCCAAGGATGTAACCATGCATGTATTAGCACAGTCTCCCTGCGAGGATCCCAAGTACGTATTGCTGTGAAGAATTTGGGCATCACTATATGGTCCAAAATGTTATGAAGTATTGAATCTAGTAGTAACTTATCCCATGTCTCTAAAAAATGTATCATAGGTTCAAGGTCCCTTGGCTCCTAGGAATTTTTAGTAGCTATTCTCACTACTAGAATAATAACTTTAATGAAGAGTGTTGGAAGCATGAAAATTGATAATATTCCTATAGGGGAGTATTGTAGATATGTTATCTTGATGATATGTTACATTCATGACTTTTTTGTCATTGATGTCAACAGAGCAGTCTTTTGTGGTATCTGACAAAAGAACAATAGAAAGATCAAGTTGGTACAGACAACTAGTTGAGTATTCTCACTATTCAAGGTTATGGGAGATACTTCTAAGTATCTACTATATGTAGTTAATGTTGAATGAAGAAATGTTAAGTCTAGAATAAATTATGCAAATTTTTGTAGAGACTATTCTAAGATAGAGTTTATGGACACATGCTCTAGTAAACTTGTTATATCTCTTAGCAGATTTATTACTCTGAGAAGCCAAAGTTACAGATGTGAAGAAGATGTGTTGGTGACGATGTGGCTAATTTTTCTCATCATAATGACATATATACATAAAGATATTTAAGTTGAAAGGTAGAAGATTAATGTTATCACTAATTGTAACGTGTTCTTAATGTGGTCCTATAATAATTAATTGAGAAGGTTTAATAGTTGACTCAAAGAATTGTTTTATGGATTTGATATAAAGGAAGGACATTTTTCTTTATCATAGTAATGGAATGTGAATGAATGTGAAATGATTCTAAGTACCAGTAAGAGCAGAATGTGATGTTAAGAAAAGAATGGTGGAAGTGAAGGAAACTTCATTACTGAGGTTTTATTGAGTGATTCAAAGTTGGATACTTAGATTCAAGGTTTGTGGCTTGGTCTATAATGTCTAGCAGTGATTGGTTCGGTTGATAGAATAGAGGAAAGAGGAACTTAATAGTAAATTACTTGTTTGGGTAGTGATCTCTTCTTATAATTGAAATTGCATGTTTGGGCAGTGTGCTCTTATTGCATACATTGTACCACAACTCCTAACAAGGTTGGCACAACTCCTAATAGGGTTGGAATCTCCTAATAGAGACTCAAAGTCCCCTAACAAGGACTCATATGTACTAAATGTTATAATAGACTCCTGATAGGGTCCATCCTCTAATAAGGAATATTTATATTAGTACATCATCTTTTGGTCATCATTCCCATCAAGGTTTTCCCTTTGATCAAGGGTTTCCCTAGTTAACATATCTGGTGTTATTGTTTATGTGCATTTTTGTATGGTTGTTTACTTTGGTTGAATGGTTAAGATTGCTTAAAAGTGATAAATTTTTTAATCATTGGATAATTGATTCACACAACCCCTCCCCCCCCCATTGCCCCTCTTAGTTATCTTGGTGGAATATTGTTTCTAATATTTGGTATTAGAGCATCAAATCCTTGAAGATAAAGTTTAACAACTTTGGGAGAACCATTGTGAACATGTTCAGGAAAGATAGTCCAAAGTTTGATGGAACAAATTATGATAGTTGGAAGGAAAAGATGAAGACACATCTATTTTGTATGGGTCTAAGATATTGGATCTTGATAAAATATGAGAAGATGGTCATTGTTGAGAAATATTTGGAATCTTGTACTAAGGATGAAAGAGATCTTTTCATGTGTGACATGAGAGCTAGAAAAGCACTATTGTCTGCACTTCTTGACATTGAGTACAATTAGGTAAAGTCACTTGTTACTTCTCATATGATTTGGAAAGAGTTCAAAAATAGTTTTTAAGGTGATGAACATTATAAGAAATTAAGGTTACAAAGTTGGATTTGTGCATTTCAAGATGCTGAGATGATGGAAGATGGATCTATAAGAACATTTTTAGGAAAAAATTCAAAAATTATTATAGGTATTAGATCTCAAGGAGGAACCAAAGAAGATGATGAGTGATATGGAAGACATTGAACATATTAACACCACCATTTAAGCCAATAATTCATATGATACAGTTGTTGATCTCTTGTACCAAAGATTTCACTAAGGAAACATTGATTGGAAGACTTGAAACAGTTGAGAATGAGCTTAGACAATCTGGAGCATTGACCAAAATAGATATAGCTTTTAATGCCTTGAATATTTGACCTAGTTTATCAAGGAGCACAAGTGCTAGAGGGGATTTTGCTAGCAGTAGTAGAACTAATGAGGATAGAAATATTGAAGAAGGAAGAGTCATTATAGTAAGAAGAGAAAAATATGGTAAGAAAATCTTTGAATGTTGGACATGTAATAAATATGTTCATTATGAATATAAGTGTTCTAAAAGAGAGAAAAAGTATAGAGGTAATTTCAAACCTAGAAGAGATAGAGAATTTTTGTATGCTAATGAAGAAGATGATTTTGATGAACAAGAAATAAGTGCTAGTGATGATGAAATTGGATTTCTAGCTATTAAAGAAGAAAGTCTAGAGAAAATGGCTTTGATATCACAAGTTGAAAAGAAATCTAATTAGATAATTGATAGTGGTTGTTCACATCATATGACTGGTGATATGGATGATTTTTTTAACTTCAAAAGTCATGATGGAGGCATTGTCAGAGTTGGAAACAATGCAACATGCCAAGTTAAAGGTATTGGATCTATAACTCTTGATGGTAAGACTAACACTAAGGATGTATATTTTGTTGATATTTTGAAGCACAACCTTTTGACTTTTGAGTGTTGGACAACTAGTGGATAAAGGTTACTAGAGAAAAATTAGAGATTGTACACACAGATCTCAGGGGTCCTACAAAGAATAAAGGATTATATGGTGAAAGGTATTTATGATTTTAGTTGATGATTTTTCTAGAATGATATGGGTTGTAATTCTTAAAGAATAATCTAAGGCATTTGATAAGTTCAAGATATTCATGAATAGAGTTGAGAATGAATCATGCATGAAGATTAAATGTTTAAGATTATATAAAGGATGAAAAATTACTTCAAATGAGTTTAACATTTTTTATGAAGCTAGTGGAATCAAAAGATAGCTTTCAGCTCTAAGAACCCTAAATAGAATGCTATAGCAGAGAGAAGAAATAGATAAGTAATAGAAGAAGCAAGAGCTATGTTAGCTAAGAATGAGGTATCTAAGATGTTTTGGAGAGAAGCTATGAATACAACATTATACACTATGAATAGAGTACAATTCGAAAAAGACATAAACAAGACCCCTTATGAATTGTGGTTTGGTCACTCACCTACAATTAAGTATTTTAGAATTTTTGGTAGTAAGTGTTATATCAAAAGAAATGATGATATTGGTAAGTTTGGTGCTAGAAGTAATGAAGGTATTTTTCTTGGTTATTTATTGAAAAGAAAGGCTTATAGATGTTATAATCTAAGAACTAAGACTATTATGGAAAGTGAAAATGTGAGAGCTAATGAAAAATTAGGGTATAAGAAAGAGTAGTTGATTACAATTCAGATGATGAGAATTTTGCTACTAAACCAAGGAATGATGAAGTATTCTTTGAGACTAACAATGATTTGCAGAATGAAGGAGAGCCAAGGTATAAACAAAGCTTAGAACCTTCAATAGAGCTAAGAGTTGAGATAGAAACTACTACTTCAGTAAGAATATGACAAAGAATCACCCACTCAAGTAGATCATCAAAAGTAGAGATAAAGGTATGATGAGAAATAGATTCAATGAAGAACTATATTTGATATCTCAAGTTGAACCTAAGAATGTAGATGACGTATATAAAGATGACTATTAGAAACAAGCTATGAAAGAGGAATTGTATCAGATAGTAAAAAATGAGGCATATGAATTGGCCCCCAGACTAGTAGAAAAGAATGTAATAGGAACTAAATGGGTATTCAAAAACAAGGAGAATTTGTAAGGAACAAGGCAAGATTGGTGTGTAAAGGTTACTCACAGCAAGAAGGAATAGACTATGATGAGACCCTTGCTCTTGTGGCTAGAATAGAAGTAGTAAGGTTATTCTTAGAATATGCAACATTTAAGAAATTCAAAGTGTATAAGATGGATGTCAAGTCAGCATTTCTGAATGGAGAACTTAAAGAAGAGGTATACATTGAGTAACCTAAAGGTTGTTCTTTGACAGATGACAAGGACATAGCATGTAGATTGAAGAAAGAATTGTATGGCTTGAAGCAAGCTCCCAAAACCTGGTATGCAAGGTTGGACAAGGATTTGACAAAGCTTAGATATAGAAAAGGTATGGAAGATAGTAATCTCTATTGGAAATAAATTAATGATGGATTGATGATTTTGTTAATATTTGTTGATGATATCATATTTGGAGGAAATGATGATGAAAGTGATAATTTTGCAAAAGAAATGAAGAAGGAATTTTAAATGAGTATGATAGGAGAAATGAAATATTTTCTAGGATTACAAATTGTGTAGGATAAATAAGGAATCTTTATTTCTTAGGTTAAGTATTTGAAAGATTTACTAAAAAAGTTTGGTTTGGAAACATGTAAACCTATTGATACACCCATGGTAACTAGACACAAGTTATCTATGAAAGATGAGACACCTACTTTTGAGAAGAAGTATAGATCTATGATTTGAGGGTTGTAATACCTAACTCACACAAGGTCAAATATAGAAAATGCAATTGGAATTTTTGAAATATTTCAATCTAACCCTAGAGAAACACATTATACAGTAGTCAAAAGGATATTTAGAAACCTAAAAGGAACACCAAAGTTTGGGTTGTGGTATGACAGATCTAATGATTTTACTCTAAGTGCTTATACTAATGTTGATTAGGCAAGTAGTATCGATGAAAGAAAGAGCATCAGTAGTGGAGCCTTCTTTCTTGGAGGAAGATTGGTTTCTTGGCTAAGCAAGAAGTAGAATTGTACCACACAAAGTATAGTGGAATCAAGTTGTAATAAAGTTGTTTGGTTGAAGCGAATGTTGAAGGATATAAGGATAGAATTTAGTGAACCTTTTTTCATACATTGTGACAACACAAGCATAGTAAATATGTCTAAGAATCTAGTGTTGCATTCTAAGACTAAGAACATTTCTATCAAGTATCACATGTTGAGAGAGAAAGTTGTAGAAAAGAAAATTAGATTGGAGTATGTGAGCACTAAAAAGTAGACTGCAGATATTTTCACTAAGCATCTTCCCAAAGAGACTTTTGAGTCTTTGTGAGGTATGCTAGGGGTTATGCCCCTTCCTACATCAAAGTAGATGATTCAAGAATGCATCAATCTAGTGTAATAGAGAAACATTGTTTGTCTAGACTGAATGCTGATGTTTCTTGTATGGGGGAGTATCTGTGATGGATAGAGTTATCTAGAACACTTGTTGGATGTTGCTTTCAATAGTGTCTTTGGACACTTGAGCTAAGTAAGAATCAGTTGTTGCAAAGATTTTTGGTTGCAGATTCATTTGACATTGATGTCAATGGGGAAGAAATAGTGCATGAAAAATATAATAGGGGAGAAACAAAAACATCATGGGGAAGAAGCACACATTAAGGTACATCAATGGAGGAGAATGATTGATAAAGAGGATTTGAAAAGAAAGATTAACAGTCTTTTGTTGGTATTCTTGGAACTAGATGTTTGTCATCCACATTGCCATCAATTCCAAAGGAGAAGATTGTTGGAAGCATGAATGTTGATGATATTCATGTGAGGGAGTATTGTAGATATGTTATCTTGATGATATGTGACATTCATGACTATGTTTGTCATTGATGTCAACATAGTAGTCTTCTGTGGTATCTGATAGAAGAACAATAGAAAGATCAAGTTAGCATGGATGACTAGTTGAGTATTCTCACTATTTGAAGTGATGGGATATACTTCTGAGTATTAGTATATGTAGTTAACATTAGAAAAAGAAATGTTAACTTTGGAAGAAGTTATGAAAGTGTTGGTAAAGATTGTTCTAAGACAGAGTTTACAGAGGCATATTTTTGTAAACTTGTTATATCTCTTAGTAGATTTGTTATTATGAGAAGCTAAAGTTATCAATGTCAAGAAGACATGTTGGTGATGATGTGGCTAAGTTCTCTAATCATAATGAATTGTGTATGGAAAGATATTTAAGTTGCAAGGCAGAAGATTAATGTTATCACTAACTGTAACGTGTTCTTATTGTGGTCCTATAATAATTGATTTAGAAGTTTTAGGAGTTGACTAAGGGAATCTTTTTATGGATTCAATATAAAGGAATGATATTTTCCTTTATCATAGTAATGGAATGTGAATGGATGTGAAGTGATTGTAAGCAACAGTAAGAGTAGAATGCGAAGTTGAGCAGAGCAAAATAGAAGTGAAGGAAACTTCATTACCAAGGTTCTATTGAGTGATTCAAAGTTGGCTACTTGAATTCAAGGTTCATGACCTAGTCTACAAGGTTTGATAGTGATTGGTTGAGTTGATGGAATAAAGAAAGAAGAACTTAACAATAAATTAATTGTTTTGGCACTTAGAAACAATAGTCCACCAAGATAATTGAGAGGGGGGTTCACAAATGATTAAACCATTTATCAAATTTCAACAATCTTAACCATTTGACCAAAGTAAACATCAACCATACAAAGATGCACACAGATAAATACACCAAATATGTTAACTAGGGAAACCCTTGATCAAAAGGTAAACCCCAATAGGAATGATGCCCACAAGATGATGTACTAATATAAATATTCCTTGTTAGAGGATGAAACCTATTAGGATTCTATTACAACATTTAGTACATATGAGTCCCTATTAGGAGACTTTGAATCCTTTCTAGGAGATTTCAACCCTATTAGGAGTTGTGGTACAATGTATGCAAGAATAACCCACTACCCAAACATGCAATTTCAATTACAAGAAGAGTTCACTACCCAAACAAGTAATTTACTATTAAGTTTCTCTTTCCTCTATTCTATCAACCAAACCAATCACTATTAGACCTTGTAGACCAAGTCACAAAGCTTGAATCCAAGTATCCAACTTTGGATCACTCAATAAAACCTTAGCAATGAAGTTTACTTCACTTCCACTCTACTCTACTCAACTTCACATTCCTCTCTGCTCTGCTACTTATGATCACTTTGCATAAAAAATTAATCCATTACATTATAAAGAAAAATTTCCTTCCTTTATATTGAATGCATAAAAAAATTCGCTGAGTTAGTTATTAAATCTTCTCAATTAATTATTATAGGACCACATTAAGAACACATTACACTTAGTGATAACATTAATCTTCCTCTTTGCAACTTGAATAAATTTTCATACATGTGTCATCATGATGAGAGAAATTACCCACATCATTGCCAACATGTCTTCTTTACATCCTCAACCTTGATTCTCAAAATGACAAATATGCTAAGAGATATAAAAATTTTACCAGAACATGCCTTTATAAACTCTATCTTAGAATAGTCTATACCAAAACTTGCATAACTTCTTCTAGACTAAACATTTCTTCATCTGACATTAAAGTTGCATACAATAGATACTTAGAAGTATCTCCCATAACCTTGAATAGTCAGAATACTCAATTAGTTCTCCATACCAACTTGATCTTTCTATTGTTCTTCTGTGGAATACCATAGAAAATTGCTATGTTGACATCAATGACAAAAATAGTCATGAATGTAACATATCATCAATAGAACATCTCTACAATACTTCCCCATAGGAATATTATCAACATTCATGCTTCCAACACTCTTCACTGAATTTATTCTTCCAACAGTGAGAATAGCTGCTACAAATTTCTAGGAGCCAAGGGACTCTAAACCTATGCTATATTTTCTTGAGACATGGGAGAAGTTACTAATAGATTCAGTACTTCAGAACATTTTGGATCCATATTTCCTGCCCAATCAACATTGATATAAGCACTTAGAGTAAAATAATTAGATTTATCATACCACCATCTAAACTTTTGTGCTCCTTTTAGGTATCTAAATATCCCTTTGATTGCTACATTGTGTTCTTCTCTAGGTTCAACTTGAAATCCTACAAAAATTCCTACTGCATTTGCTATATTTATCCTTGTGTGAGTTAGATATTGCAATCCTCCAATCATAGATCTATACTTCTTCTGCTCAACATTAGGTGTCTCATCTTTTGTAGATAACTTGTGTCTAGCTACCATAGGTGTTTCAATGGATTTACATGTTTACAAACCAAAATTTTTTAGTAATTCCTTCAAGTACTTTGTCTAAGAAATAAAGATTCCTTCTTTATTCTATACAATCTATAATCCTTGAAATATTTCATTTCTCCTATCTTACTCATCTCAAATTATTTCTTCATCTCTTTAGCAACTTTGTCACTTTCATTATCATTTTTTCCAAATATGATATCATCAAAAAATATTACCAAAATCATCAAACCATCATCAATTTCTTTTCAATATAGATTACTATCTCTCATACTTTTGCTATATCCAAGCTTTGTCAAATGCTTTTTCAACCTTACATACTAGGTTCCCAGTGCTTGCTTCAAGCCATACAATGCTTTCGTCAAGCTGCATACTATGTCCTTGTCATCTATCAAAGGACAACCTTTAGGCTACTTAATGTATACCTCTTCTTCAAGTTCTCTATTCAAAAATATTGACTTGACATCCATCTGATACACTTTGAATTTCTTATATGTTGCATATGCTAAAAATAACCTTACTACTTCTATTCTAGCCACAAGAGCACAGGTCTCATTATAGTATATTCATTCTTGTTGTGAATATCCTTTACATACCAATCTTTCCTTGTTCCTTACAACTTCTCCTTGTTTATTCATCTTGTTTCTAAATACCTATTTAATTCCTATCACATTCTTGTCTACTAGTCTAAGAACCAATTCCATGTCTCATTCTTTACTATATGACCCAATTCCTCTTTCATAGCTTGTTTCTAATAGTCATCTACATTTTTAGGTTCAACTTGAGATATCAAACATAGTTATTCATTGACTCTACTTCTTTTCATCACACCTTTATCTCTACTTCTGACGATTTGCTCGAGTAGTTGATTCTTTGTCATATTCTTACCTGAAGTAGGAGTTGTTATCTTAACTCTTAGCTCTGCTAAAGGTTCTAAGATTTTTTTTGGCCTTGGCTCTCCTTCATTTTTAAAATCATTGCTAGTCTCAATTAAGAATACTACATCATTCCTTGGTTTAGTAACAACATTCTCATCATCTAAATTGTAATCAAGTACTCTTTCTTGTGTCCTAAATTTCTCATCAATTCTCACATTATCACTTTCCATAATAGTTATCAAAGTTGTCTCTTCTGATACTTGCTCTTCATTAACCAATCTAGACTCATTAACAAAATCTTGCAAGGATCTTTCCATACTTTCTCTTACTTCTTCTACTTGATCAAAGAGTAAACTCTTTCTAGTCTTCCTTACTCTTTTAGGACATCTAGGCAAAAAATGACCAAACTCTTTACATGTCCAAAAAACAAAAAAAATTCACAACTTCAGGTTCTCTCTTCATAAGTAGATCAATACCTTCCTTTATCTTTATGTCTTCATTGGATCTGGATCTATCTGTGCTTGTGCTTCTATTCCCTTGTATACAATAGAAGGATTCTAGATCTAAAAACTCAATGCTCTTTTCTTTACACAAGTTTGATAACTCACCAAGAATTTTGATCATTCGAGTGTCAAAATTTCCTCTGTTAGATGTATAACTATCTTTTTGAAATAAGTTCACCATGAATCTCCCAAAGTTGTTAAACTTTATCTGCAAGGACCTAATGCTCTCCTAGGAATTTGTAGCAGCTATTCTCACTACTAGAAGAATAACTTCAAAGAAGAGATGAGTGAAAAGAGTTGAAGAAGAAATTTCTACTTCTAGGTAAATGCTATAGTCACGAGGCTCATTCCCTTGTAGAATTCTCTATGACAATGGCATTACCTCTAAACCATGAAAACGATGTTGAAGTGGTGGCCAACCTTGAAACACTCTTATAAGCAATGGCAAAGAAAATGAAGATGCAATACATGAAAAATTCCAAGGTGATCATGAAAAATCCTAATATATTAATATCTTCAATGCAATAAATTAGAGGGTAAGAATCTTATGAATAGTGTGTTTTCTTTAAAGATGTCATGGACGCAAACTTTTAAAGGAGAAATAAGATAAAGAATGTATACAAAACTAGCAAAATGTCTCAAATGAAAAAATTTGAGAAATCGGCATTTAAGATATTACGATATGTTGCTTTAACAGAATGAAGATGCCATTTCCAAGTTGATCATGACAAAACAAGAGAAAATGTAATTCCTACTATACTTTGGTTGAGAGAGTGACAAGGAGTTACAAACAAGAGGAATGAAGAGGAAGGGGATAGAGGACAAGAGGCATAGGTGTTTGATCATTGATAGCTTTCAACTTCACATTTTTTTGTAACTCTAGCATAGGTGTTTGATCCTCAATAGTTTTCATTTTGACATTCAAGTTTCCAAGATTTTTCAACAACCTCACTTGTGGACATCTCATGTCAAACACTTTTTCTATTGTTTCAACACCATGTTCTTGCTTCTAGGCTAACGTTTCTTTAGGTGCATATTCTTATAAAACATCAATTTTGTAAAACTTTATGTTGTTTCAACACCAAATGTTTCTTTCAAAACCATATGTGCAAATATAAACATTAATTACAACATGTCTAATATTTTTATACATATACACATTAATTACACCAAGTTTTTCTTTTAAAACCATATGTGCAGATATAAACATTAAGTACAACATGTCCAATATTTTCATAGATATACACACTAATTACACCAATTTTTTCTTTCAAAACCATATGTGAAAATATAAACATTAAGTTCAACATGTCTAATATTTTTGTAGATATACACATTCATTATACCAAATGTTTCTTTCAAAACCATATGTGCAGATATAAGCATTAACTACAACAAACTCAATAAGGGTAAATGAATAAGTTATTCCTATGAAGAAGGATCATGTCAAATAACACAAGGGAGTTTGACCAAAATAGGGAGACAATCGCTAGATTTTTGTCTAACTTTCAAAGACCAAGTGATGAAAAATGTTATTTTCCTTGCAAGTGTTGTAAAAACTTAAAGAAAAGAAGAATCAAATTCAAAATAGCTAAGAGACATTGTTGGGAGAATGGTCACATTGAAGGGGGTTTTGATTATCCTCTATTAGTAAGTTGTTTGTTATAGTATTTTCATAATTACTATACTTATGAACCATGGAATAGGGGTGTGATATGGACCAATGCATCTCGGAAAAATATGGAGGTATGAGTATTGAAGGATAAGATAATAATCCCATGGAAGATGATGATCATGTTCCAAAAAATACACGTGAAGATGATGGTATAAATACATTGATCCATGACACATTTGGTACTAGTGTTGTTGATGATAATGATGATGATGACAAGGATGAGGATTACATTGAGGCCATCCATGATATACATCTACTTGAGAAGGAAAGTATGACCCTTTACGAAGGATCCCAATCAACTCTTCTCTGTTGTATTGTTGTTGGTGAATTTGAAGGTTATGAATGGTTTATCTAATGTAACAATGTCACATATGCTAAGGTTTGTGATATATGCCATTATAGTCTATAAAAGGTGAAATGTGTACCATTAAGATTGTTTATACTAGCGACTAATATTTTTTGTTGTAGATTATTAGGTGACTATTTATTACCACCATCAAATGTTCTCCATTGCTCATATTGAGAATTATGTGCCACTATGAAACATATTAGAATGGAGTATCAATCAATAGATGCTTTTCCTCAAGATCATGTAATTTATCATAAAGAACACAAAAATTTAATAGAATGCCCCAAATTCCATACAAGAAAATATTGAGATGATCAAGTGACAAAAATGGTGCCTCACAAGGTTCTTCATTACATCCCCATTAGTCCATGTTTTAAATGATTATTTAGGTGCAATAGCTTGGCACAGTTTATGGATTACCATGCACACAATAGAAGCCAAGATGACATTATTCAAATGCCTGTGGATGGTTCAATATTTAGGGACATAGAGGAAAAGTTTCCACACTTTAAAGAAGAACCTCAAATTCTCAGGCTTTCTCTGGAAACTAACGGTGTCAATCCATATGGAGAGATGAGATCTATTTACTCAGTCTGACTTGTTTTTGTTATCAACAATAACCTTCCTCCATGGATGTCAATAAAGAGGGAGTACATTATGTTGACAATGATTGTTCCAATTCTTTAATTATTTTATTTTTACCTATATGTAATTATAATTCTTGGAATGAAATGACCACAATAATTATCTGATGTTATTCATTCAACTAGGTAAGTACCAAGTGAAAGATATGAATGTATATATTGCACCTCTTATCAACGATGTTTTGGTTTTATGGAATGGTTTCACTATGTATGATATCTCTGGACCAACTAGACAAAAATAGTTTCAATTCCATGCAATACTTGTGTGGACAATTCATGATGCCCCAGGGTTGACACATTTCTATGGTATGTTATGTTGAAATCTATTTGTACATGATAATACTAATTTCAAAAATGAACATATTTGATCCAATTGTATTATTATCTTTTAGGTATTCAAACAAAGGAAAATTTTGCATGTCTAATTTGTGGTCCAAAGTGTTAGAAATGCTTTACAATAACTAAGAGGGGGGCTGAATCAATTATTCAAGGTCCAAATGTCCTGATAAAACTTTTTCACTAAGTATAGTGAGCCCATTTAAACTAACCATGCATCCAAGCTAAACATTTTTCTTAGAAAGTTACTACTAAATCAACATGCATAAATAAGACATGAAAGATCAACACGTAACATAGTGATTTATGTGGAAACCCAATTTGGGAAAACCAACTAGTAACATGCTACTCTTTTCTCACTCTTCTGAAGTGATACCCTGTGAAAGGCTTGCCCTGTTAAAGGCTACAAAACACACTTTTAAATGTGACCTAGTTAAAGGATTTCAACCACCCTGTTAGAAGTGGGCCTAGTTAAAGGACTTTAGAACATTCACTTGGAACATCATCCTATTAAAGGATTTACAAAATGGTTGTTAAACCAACCTAAGTCCATGGGATTTTTCCCTAACTGATACAAATGCTAGAGAGTAACAATAAGGGCTTTTGATCTGATATAAGTCACAACATAACTTGCAAATTTTAGATCTCAACTCAGTTCACAAATTTTCCTGGCTTTCAATCTCTACAGCTCTAGCAACTTCTCCTTTTTTCAAGCTTTGTCTCCTTGAGTCTCCATACTCATTGTGCCAATGCAATCACCTCTATGGTCACCTATCAAATTAGAGTCAATGTACTCTATTCTTCCCCCTCTTGATACCTTCTCCTTAACACCACACACACTCTCCAACCAATTTGCTTCTTGACTTGTAACTCCTTAAATAGGAGTCTGGAATACTTTTTCTTCTCTAATATTCTTACTCTTATTTTTGGGTTCAAATGGATTATGTAAGATATGATGTATCTACCCCTTATCTTGTTTCTTCTAGAAACATCATGTAGAATCCACTTGTATTCACCTAAACATAGTTAACCTAGAATTTTGTGCCACTAGCTCATCATTCTTATCTTCCGTCTGGTTCACAAAATTCAAGGTAACAAACTTGTTAGCTTGGATCTGGTGAGTCTTTGACTTTTCAATTAATGTAGTAGCTCGGCACTATTGACTTTCTAATGCTTGGCACATATTGTGTTACTCAGCACCTACTGTGCATTCACTCGGCATCAACTAAGTTTTATTGATGCTTGACACCTATTACATTTTGTCTAGCTTGGCACCTTCTATTTTACTCAGCACACAATAGATTTTTCATTTTCTTAGCACTCATTGATAATCTTCTCGACATGAACTAACTTTCTTGGCACCCACTAATGAATTTATTCAAACTTTGCAAACAGTTTTGTTACAACTTATTCTTCTAGAGTTTCTAAGTGCAGCCAACCTCTGTACCTTTAAGTGTATTATCAACACATGATTTTACCATTTTCTTAACTAATCCTTGTACTTCATTACAAAATCATAACTCAAGCTTTCCCTTAGGTGCTTTTTTCACATCTTATTGATTAAATCCTCTTCATCAATCAACTAAGTGATAGTACTTGGATCTTATAAGCAATTGTCATTCCAGAAAATAGTAGGTTTGACATCAGTGACAAAACAATATTTGAAAAAATTCTTAATCAACAATCTCCCTTCTTTGATAATGATCTTTTCAATTAGATTTCAACAATCTCCCTCTTTGGAATTGATGGCAAACCAAACTGATCAACCAAGTTATCAAAGTGCTAGCTAGGTTAAAATAGTAAGTCAAATGCCAAAAAGAAAACTTTGTATCCAAAATTATTCATTCTATCAATAACTTTAAATTTCTTATGACTCCCTCTGAATTCTATAAGTAACTCCCTCTTTCAAAATATTAGGGATATAGGGATATCTCTTTTGCTGATACACTGTCTTCTCCTTTTTGTTCTACTCTCTCTCTAATCTTGTCATCCCGATTGATTCTTGTCTATGTTTTTTTCTCCCTCTTAGCTGTTATTTCTCTTTTCCTTCCTTTCTACTATTTCTCCCTTTACACATTTGATCTTGTAGATTTGATCAATTTTTGCTATTTCTCCCTCTTTGACAACAATGCCAAAGACATATTATTTTAGCATCTTATCATGCAAGTATAGCATTTGTGGGAACTCTAATTTCTCCCTCTATCACCTTGCTTATGACTTATTTGAAATGTTAGTACTTTAATTACTTCAGGCAAAAACCTATAGTAAGTATCCTCTGCATTAATTTATATCATTTCAGCAATCAATTCATTTGATGTAAGGAAATCTTATTGTTACTTAAATAGCCTTGGATAGGGGTATCACCCCTAACTTACCTCTAAGATACTCAAATGCATCTTTAGGTAATGGTTTTCTGAAAATGTCAACAATTTGTTCCTTTGAGTTGACAAAGTCCATCTTCATTTGTTTGTCTTCCACCAATTCTCTTACATAGTGATACTTAATCGCAATGTGCTTTGTTTTAGCATGCATCATAGGATTCTTTGACATGTTGATGGAAATTGTGTTATCACAATAGGGTATCATGGTTTCAGTTATCTCTTCCTTCATACCTTTCAATAGGTGCTTGATACATACAATATTGGTGTAGTTGATGGCAGCAACCACATACTCAGCTTCAACTATGGATTGTGAGGTACAACTTTTCTTTTTGCTAGTCTAAGTGACTAATATTTTACCTTAAAAGAGTGCTCCTCCATTAGTACTTTTCCTTTCATATATATTACCTCCCTAATCTGCATCAGTGTAGGCATTCAACTAAAACTTTTCAGTCCTCTTGTAGTATAAGCCAAAGTCATTTGTTCCTTTTAGGTACCTTATTATTCTTTTTACTGCCATAAGATGATTTTCTCTTGAGTTTGCAGAAAATCTTGCCACTATTCCAACAGATAATGCAATGCCTCATCTACTGTGTACAACATACTATAACTTTTCAATCATTGATCTATACATTATCTGATTTACTTTAGTTGACTCATCATTCTTAGATAACTTATGTCCTGTTACCATTGGTGTATTGATTGGTTTTGAATCCTCTAAGCCAAAAATTTTGAGTATCTCTTGATATATTTTGATTGAGTCACAAATATGCCTTGTTTCAGTTGATATACTTGCAATCCAACAAAGAATTTGATTTCCCCAAACATTGACATCTCAAACTCATGTTTCATCTGATCAGCAAAATCTTTACATAGTGCATCTTTTCCTCCAAATATTATATCATCAACAAATATTTTAGATATTAAAATGTCTTTACCTTTTTCTATCTTGATATACAAGTTTTTTTCATCTATTCTCTCAAATCGTATCTTCACATGATATTTATGGAGTCTCTCACACTAAGATCTAGGTGCTTGTTTCAAACCATAGAGTGCTTTATGCAGTTTGCAAACCATATGCTTCTTGTTGTCATCAATGAATCCCTCTAGTTGTTCAATGAAGACTTCCTCTTTCAGAATACCATTCAAAAAAGTAGACTTTACATCCATTTGGTAGACTTTAAAACTTTTATAGGCTGCATATGCAAGTAGGGTTCTTACTCCTTCCATTATTGCAACAAGGGTAAATGTTTCCCCATAGTCTAGTCCTTCTTCTTGAGTATAACCTTTACAGACTAGTCTAGCCTTATTTCTTATGATCTCACCATCCTCATCTAGCTTGTTCCTAAATACCCACTTGGTACCAATCACATTCTTATCAACTATTCTTGGAACTAAAGTCCAAGTTTTTTTTTTCTCTATTTGCTTAATCTCTTCTTCCATAGCTTTACACCAATCATCATCTTGTAGTGCATCTTTCACTATTTTGGGTTCAATCTTTCTCAATAAAAATGATTCATTTCTTAGTCTATTCCTTGTTATTGGTCTAGCTTCCTTATCACTAATGATTTGTCTAGCAAGGTGATGTCTTCTCACATACTTGGATAGCCTTGGTTTTTTCCTTGTTTCTATGTTAGGTCTTTCAACTTCAGAGTCACTATGCATATCTCTTTCAAGTAGCTCAACATCTCTTTCATGTGTACTAATTTCAGAGTTAGAATGTGCATTATCTTCATTTTTCAACTTGTCTTATAAATGCAACTCAACATTCATTAGTGTTGACTCAACTGATACTAAAACTTATTGTTGATTCCCAACTTGATTGGCAGCTTCTTCTTCTATAGGCATTCCTTCATAGAAGTATATAAAGGATCTATACTCTTCTAGTTTATTGATGGACTCTTCTACATGCTCATCAAAGTTTACATTTGCACTCTCCACAATTTTGTTAGTGTTAGTATTTAAACACTTATATGCTTTACTTCTAGTGGAGTATCCAAGGAATATACCTTGATCACTCTTTGTATCAAACTTGCCATTTCTAGAATCTTTAAGAATATAGCACTTACAACCAACCACTTTGAAATTTTTTACATTGGTTGAGTGACCATACCATAATTCAAAAGGTGTTGCATTTGTACCTTTTTTGATTTGTACTCAATTCAGGGTGTAGACAACTATACTTGTAGCTTCTCTCTAGTACTTTTGAGCAACATTCTTCTCTATCATTAATGTTCTAGCATAGTCCATCACTTATCTATTTCTCCTCCCTACAATTCCATTATGTGGGGGAGTTCTAGGTGATGATGTTTATCTTTTAATTCATTTATCATTGCAAAATGTTTCAAATTCTTTTGATGTGAACTCTCCTCGTCTATATGATCTTAGGCACTTCAGACTCTTTCTTTTTTCTTTCTCAACCTTGGCCAAATACCACTTAAACACTTGAAATGCATCAAATTTTTTCTTTAAGAACATGATAGTCATCATTCTAGAGTAGTCATCAACAAACAACATTACATATGTCTCCTTTGTAGCTTTGCACTTCTATTGGACCACATAAATCAATATGGACTAACTCTAGTATTTCTTTGGAAGTGTAAGTTTTTCTTTTGAAACTTAACTTGATCATCTTTCCTATCTGACACTATTTGCACATTGTATTGTCAGGCTTCTTTAGTTTGGGCAATCCTCTAACTTTCTTCATTTTGCTAATGCTAATCAAATTATCAAAGTTGACATGGCATATCCTTTTATGCCATAGCCACACATCATCAAATCTTACAATAAGATAGGTAACATCCTCCATATCTAGGTAAAATAGATTACTCCTAGGTTGGTCTCCCTTTCCTATCAAATTTACATCAGAATAATAGATTTTGGTAGTCTTGTTTCCAAATTCTACTTTGCATCCTACATTGCCTAACTATGACACACTCAGTAGGTTGTAGTTCAATCCTTCAACATAATATGCATTATCACATGAAATTTTCTCTATAATCTTAATGGAACATTTTTCTTTGATTAGACATGTAGCATCATTTCCAAAACTAACACTATTTCCATCATACTGAGTTAAGGTAACAAACTTACTTTTGTCTTCTATCATGTGATGTGAGCATCCATAATCTATGATCCACCTATCATTCTTGTTTACATAGGTTACTAGTTTTTTTGCCTCATCTTCATCTGACTCATCCTTCATGGCTTCATAGACTACCTCATCATCATTTTCATCAGAATTCTATTCTTCAACAATGTAGCACTTTTTTCGTTTGTCTTTATAATCTATGTTATCATTTTCTCTTTTGTTTTTGTACTTTTTTCCTTCTCTATAGTTCTTTTTATATGTACACCTTGTAGAAATATGTCCTACTTTATTGCAATTAAAACAAATGATAGGTAGCTTACCTTTGAATTTACCTTTGCCTCTGTGAAATCTTCTGACTAGCAATGCTTCCAATAGTTCCACATCTTCTTCATCTGTGCTACTATCATTGGATGCATATTTTATCTTTATTTTCTTCTTCTTTGGTTTCACCTCTTTAGTGTCTTTCAATAATAGCTTGGCCTTGAAAGCAGATTCAAGATTCTCAAGTGTATAGTTATCAAAGTTGGATAACTCAAATGCAGTGAGTCTTTCCACTATACCTTCAAGAGTTAGTTTGTTTCCTAGATGAAACTCTTGGATGGCTGATACTCTAATAGCATAGATGGGGACCAAGATTCTTAAAAAAATTTTAATAATAGTTTCATCATCTAAATGACTAGTCAAACTTCTTATTGACTTACTACTTCCTTTATTCTAGAGGCATATTGAACAATGTTCTTACCTTCCTCCATTCTCATGTCATTAAACTTTCCTCTGAGGTTTTCTCTTTTTGCTCTTTGAACATTTTGATCTCCTCCATAAATATTTGACAAGGCTTCCCACATCTTGAATGTAGAGGTACATCCCTTGATGTCATCAAATTCAACATAACTAAGATTAGAAGAAATCTCCAGCATTGCTTGATTGTGTTCCTTCTTTTTCTTCATATCTTCTATAGTAGGGACATCAACTAGATCAACATGTTCCACTTCAATTGAGGTTTGTGCATGATAACCTATTAATCCAAGATGTAGCTTCATTAAACTTTGCCATGAAGTAAAGTTATCTCTCTTGAGCTTGGGAACTTCTCTCTTAGACATCTTGATCTTTCTACTTCTAGTACCTTTAAAGAAAATCAGCAGATGGCTCTAATACGAATTGTTAGAAATGCTTTAGAATAATTGAGAGGAGGGTGAATCAATTATTCAAGTTCCAAATGTCCTGATAAAACTTTTTCACTAAGTATAGTGAGCCCATTTAAACTAACCATGAATCCAAGCTAAACATTCTTTTTAGCAAGTTATTGATAAATAAACATGCAGAAATAAGACATGAAAGATCAACACATAAAATAGTGATTTACGTGGAAATCCAATTTGGGAAAAACCACCAGTAACATGCTACTCCTCTCACACTCCTGAAGTGATGCCCTATGAAAGGTCTACCCTATTAAAGGCTACAAAATACACTATTAAATGTGACCTGGTTAAAGGACATCAACCACCCTATTAGAACTGGGCTTGGTTAAAGAACTTTAGAACATTCACTTGGAATGTCACCATGTTAAATGATTTACAAAATGGTTGTTAAACCAACCTAAGTCCATAGGATTTTTTCCTAACTAATACAATTTCTAGAGAGTAACAATAAGTTCTTTTCATCTGATATAACTCACAACATAACTTGCAAATTTTAGATCTCAATTTAGCTCACAAATTTTCTTGGTTTTCAGTCTTTGCAGCTCTGACAACTTCGCCTTCTTTCAAGCTTTGTCTCCTTGAGTCTCCATGATTGTTGTGCCAATACAATCATCTCTATGGTCACCTATCAAAGCATAGTCACAGTACTTTTTTCTTCCCCCTCTTGATGCCTTCTCCTTGACACCACACACGCTCTCCAACCACTTTTCTTCTTGACCTATAACTCCTTAAATAGGAGTCTAGAATATTTTTCCCGCTCTAATCTTCTCGCTCTTATTTTTGGGTTTGAATGGATTAGGTAAGATACGATGTATCTACCCCTTATCTTTCTTCTTCTAGAAACATCATGTAGAATCCACTTGTATTCACCTAAAAATAGTTAACCTGAAATTATGTGCCACCAACTCATCATTCTTATCTTCCAGGTACAAATTATACATTTGTTTGATACCATGCATATTGGAAAGAATGTAAATGAGAAACTATGGAAAATATTGGATGGATGGCATGACAAAGAAAAATTTTCCAAAATTTATAATGACATTCATGATTCAAATCATGTAATGAAAAATATCATTGAATCAAATAGGGATGGAGACCAGATTAATGCAAGTTCCCTTCGTTGGTTATTAACAGAGCAGCAAAGTAATGACATAAAAGAAGTCATGCAAAAAATGAGACTTCATATAGGATTTGCTACAAATATAAGAAATCTCATATCAAAGAAAAGTGAATTTGGCCCAGGGTTGAAAATGTATGATTGGCATACCTTCATCTAAGTAAGTCACGGTCTTTTGTATTTACAATATATTTGTGAAACTGCATTCAATTTTCATATTATTTCAATAGAAAAGAATCAAATGATTAGTTGAAAATTGTTCCAGTATGTGCTACCCCTATCACTCCCAAACAACTTTAGCAATAATATCAAACAAGTGATATATGATCTTGGAAAATACATGAGGTAAGCAATGATATTTGTTCAATATATCAAACAAGTAATATATTGTAAAGTCACGTATTTATATATTTTTTTGTCTTGAGTCCCTTGTAAGTAGTTGTCATCTAAAGAAATCCATAAAGAAGATATAAAATATTAGAAGAAAAGAATTTTTCTACTAATGTGTGAAATGCAAAAGTGTTTACCTTCAAATTTTTTAAATGCACAAGAACACTACCTCATACACCAAGATGAGGAGATTAAATTGTGTGGACCTGTACAACCTAGGTCAATATGGATGGTTGAGAGACACTTGAAATTTTTGAAGCATTAGGTTCAAAAAAGAGCAAGTCCTAATGGTTCTATGATTGAGGGGTATATGGCATACTAGATGATGGTGTATGTTACTCAATATCTTCCTAATCTTGCAAAAAAGACCCATATAGATTTCATTTGGGATCTCGACTCCATGAAAAAAAATTGAAGGGGAGTACTTGGTGGGAATAGTTAGAAATAAGAAAGTGAAATGTAATAAATTATGGGATATTAAATTGTAGTTAATTAATTCTTAATCTTCAAAATAAATATGTTCTAAATCATCTTTTTACTTTTGTACAACTGATAAAGAGTGGGATGCAATACATTTGTTTATTGCAAGCAATCAAACATTGTATGACAGTATGGATTGAATGATGTCAACATTATGGCCATAGATTAAAATGGGAATCTATTTCTTCATTGGTCAAACAAGCTCATTTTAGTGGAGATCCCAATGTTACACAAAAGGAAATAGATTTAGCATATGGTTTAAGAGATCTCTAGGTACTTATAAGTTTGTTAATCAACCATATGTTTTTGAACTCGTGATGGAATAATTTATACATGTTTCACATTATTATAGGTGAAACACCACAAGACTATGTTTTTTAATGGTTATAAATTTCACATCAAATATTTACATGAAACGAAGAGAACTTGTGATTCTTGGATAAGTGTAATCTTCCACGTGACCAATATTTCGTCTAGAAATGACTTACATCCTTGAGAGTCTCAAAATCAATACTATGGCATGTTTTGTTGATAAACTTGACTGTGGCTTTAATTCCTTAAAATTAGTTCTCTTCATTATCAAATGGTATATATTACAACTCAATCTAAATGATCATGATAAAACTATTATTGAGCATTAGAATGGATTTCCAATGATTAATACAAGGTTGTTTGAGCCAATTGGGAATGATCCCTATGTTCATCCAAGCCAATGTGATCAGGTATTTTACTTAGAGGTTTCACATAAATTAGGTTGTTCATTTTCCGTTAGACATGATCCAAGGGGAAGGTTGATAAATTATAATGTGATGGAAGAAGAAGATACTAAGGAAGAGGAAGAAGTGGATCATGATCAAGAGTTAGTCGATGATGCTCCTAAAACAAATGATGTTGCTATTAATCACGATGATGATGATGATGATGATGATGATTATGATGATGATGATGACAATGATGATGAAGACTATGAAAGTGGTGGTGACAATGTTGATGATGATGATGATCCTGATGATGAGATGGATGAAGAATAATATCAATGTATATACAAGTAAACATTTTCTATTTGATTATTTTTCTTAATTATTAATACAAGTAAACATTTTTAAATTGAATTTGGTGTATTAATATAAATTTAACTATAATATGTTGTGATTAAGAAAACATCTTGTATTGAAGTTGCAGGGGATGCAAAGGTTGTTCTTGATGAGCATGTTGAGGTCCAAGCTAGTGGGCAAGCAAGATGATGTGGTTAGACAAGGTAAAGAGCTCTGCAATGTTCTTTAAAATATTTTAAGTCCCATTTTTTAAAATTTAACCCTTATGTTTGTTATTACAGAGGACCAACCTTTGCAAAGGATAGTGAGGGCACATCTATGGGTGAGAAGAAATATCAATGATGACACGGATATGCCTCTTCAACAATATAGGGAACAACAAAAAAAGAAAAAAAGAAAAAAGAAATGAATGATGTCAACTTATGTAACTTATTTGATAATCACTAATTTTTATGTATAGATGTTTTATTTATGCTCAATTGAATGTTAATGTGAACGTTCTAATGAAATTAATGTGTTAATGAATGTTATCATGTGATAATTTATGAATGTTCATTTTATTAACAGAATGAATGAAATGATTCATGTCAACTTATGTAACTTATCTAATAATGACTATTGTTTATGTGTAGATGTTTTATTTACGTTTGATTGAATGTTAATGTGAATGTTCTAATGAAATTAATGTGTTAATGAATGTTATCATATGATAATTTATGAATGTTACATTTTATTAATAGAATGAATGAATGTTATATGTTAAGGGGGAATGTAGATGTTGGGGAGCGGGGGGTGGGGCCAAACGAGCTTCCACCTTCACATGGTTGGCCCTAATCAATAGAGAATATTAAACTATTCTCAAAACCTAGTGAATCTCTAAATTAACCTAGGATTGCATGACAACTAACTATGTGAATCCCTTGGTTTCAAGCAACGCAGAAGGATGCCATAGTCAAACTCATTTATTTATGTTGAATAATATTACAAGGAGGAAGCAAAGGATTGTAAAGTCTATATGGCATTCTACGCTTAATGGAGAAACTAGGTAAAATTTATAATTTCAAAATTTATAATCCTTCCATAGCCCTCTATATACTCATAAATATGTCCATAGAGAAAGCATAGTCCTCTATATAATCATAAATTTTTCCATAGAAGCATTCATAAATCTGCACTTTATCTTTGCTAATAGATTCCCAATTTTCTCTTTGGTAGTGATGAGTTGTGAAATAACCTTCATAATTGTCATTGTAGAACCTTTGAAATTTAAATGTGCTCAAATTCATCAGATGTAGAATCTATGGGATCGCTGAAATTGGGCATCTTCATTTAGACTTAGTAGCGTGTTAGTGCTTAGAAGAACTATGTAGCGAATTTCACTAACTGGTAGGACTCAAAACTTTACAAGTAAGTAATTGCAAGAGGTTGTTAAGGCTGCCTTTAGGTTTTGGGAAACTTGGCTCACTAGAAATCTTAAAATTATTAGTAAACTAGAACAATTTTGTACTGATTTCCATTGCATTGTAGCACTGAAATATCTTAATCTTTCAAAGTGTGATAGTTTAAGAAAACTTCTAGACCATTTTGGCGATCTTAGCTATTTGGAAAGATTAGATCTATCAGGATGCTCTAACTTAAATATGTTTTCTAATGATTTCAATCTTCTCTAATCTTTAACAAGATTGAATCTTTCCAACTATGAATGTTTGGGTAGTGAATAGGTGGAGAGTGTGGTGAGTATCAGAAGCTTATGGTACCTTGACATTGTACATGATAGTGAAATAATGATAGAGCAATAGATGGAAATGAAAAGCAAGAAAGAAAGGAACTAGGCGGTGGTAAAAAACTTCCCTATGGCATATTCTATAACTTTAATTATTTAGCACTAAAATTATAATAAATTTGATTTTGGGTTGAATAGTTAAAATTTAATGAGAAATTTATGATTTCATTCCATTATCACCTTGGCTACATATGTTGCTTTGATTGTTCTTGAAAGTTTAGATGACATTCCATAGGTAAGAAGAAATATTGATGAGGAAGGATTTATGCTTAATGCTCATCAATGCCCATCCCATTCATCATCGTTCCAACCACAAACTCCCATCATCTTCATCATCAAATCAATAAAGCATGACTATACTCATGACAAATTTGAAAACTTAGGGAAGAACTTGTAGCAACTGTAGTTTACTTCAAAAGACATGCAAATCATACATGTTGGGAGCTATCATAAATCATTAGCATCTATATTTCCCATCATAATCCTAGCTTATACACCTAAAATCTCCTGGACTTCCTCTTTTTGTCATCAGTTATCTATTATTTTTGAGACTAGAAGCTTTTTAGTTTTTTGTAGCACTGAACAATTAGAATAGAACGGTTTAAAATTCTTGTTAGCATGGGAAGACATGTCTTCTTATGCACTGGATTGAGTGGCCTTCCTCACAAACACTTTGAGATATATTCCATTGTTGGCTATAAAACACCTTGCATTTGCAATGGAAATGATTGATACCACTTTCTCCTTTGGTTAAGAAATAAAGTAAGAGTACTACATTCTAATTAATTTTTGTGATCTGATTTCAATTAACCTCTGTTGAATATTAGTTTGATCTATATTTTGTTTAATGAGCCTTGTCACAACATACTAATTCAGATATGGAATATACATGCTTGCAAAGTTCAAATCTTAGCAACCACACGGATAGCCACATTAACAGAAGTTGTGACTAAAACCATATGAGAAAGAGGAACCTCCAAGAAAGAGATGAGAAATGAGAAAGAGATGAGAAATGAAGACACACATCCCCAATTGAAACACTAATAGGAAGATTGAACATGAGATTGCAAGGAACAAGGAAAGGAGCGCTGGTGACACCATCAACAACAACAAGAGGACCTCAAACTATGACAGAAGAAATTGGCACCATCAGAATGGGTTCTTGAATCAAGTGATCTTCTACATAATGTTGTAGGTTACTAAGCATGATTTTAATATCATACTCGCAATATGTTAGTATACATTATTTAGAACATGTTAAAAAAAAACATTAGTTCTTCTTTGTTAGAAATACATTTTACTATGTTGATCACACACGTACATTTTTTAATGTAGGTCATGTGATTTCCTCTTTGGATCCTCTCATGGAGACTTTGTTTGAAATTCTTCTAATTTTTCTAATTGGTACTACTTTTGCTCAAGCATTTTATAGATAGTATTTCATTTCCATTTCCTTTTTATAATATAGTAGATAAGAAGATGAATGTTGTGATTATTTCTCCATGTAGGAAGTCGTGGATTTAACATACATTTTGTGTGCAACATTAGTTGAATCCACAACTTCCTACATGGAGAAATAATCATGAAATGTAGCTTCTTATCTATAGTAATATAAAAAGGAAATGGAAATGCAACACTATCAGTGAAATGCTTGAGTAGAAGCAGTATCAATTAGACAACTTAGAAGAATGTCAAACATAATCTCTACGAGAGGGTCCAAATAGGAAACTACATGACTTCTGCTAAGCAACATACACATTTGATCAACATAGTAAAATGTATTTCTAACAAAGAAGAACAAACCTTTTATATATATATATATATATATATATATATATATATATATATATATATATATATATATATATATATATCAGCAATCCATCGCAATTATGATGGCAAGGTTCAACGAAATGCCATTAGAATAAGAGAATTTTTATTGCAAATATGATGGATAAACATGATAGAGAGTCATTGCACACATGGAATTATTGTTTCATACCATGCAAATGCAATAGACATTGTGGTAGTCTCCTATCACAACTGACAATGTGATGATGATCTCTTGGCCTTGCCTTCTATCATTGAATTCTGATGGATTTTTGCATTGTAATTACGATAGATGATCTTGTCATTGCAATTTATGATGCCAAAAGTGCAACGCCCATCCAACAGGAGCCAATTCTTGGTTCTATCTCTTGGGTGATAGTAGGACATTGAAATTTCAATGGTTTATCATCACAATTCAAGTCCAAATATAGTAGTATGAAGGATGAATTTCAAGATTTGGCCTAGGTTGCATTTCCTTGTTGCATTCTTTTTTGGTCCTAGTTTCTCTTGGTAGGCTTTTTGTTTGTTCCTTTTTTTTGTTTATTGGTACTGATCTTAGTTGGGAGTAGCTAGAAATGGTAGTGGTTGTGTCTACTGGTTTTAAAATTATTTTATTTAATGACTTAATGATCTTTTATTTTTTGTTAAACAATTGGGGTCTTGGGTCCCCTATAAAAAATGTGTTATAGCCTGAACAAAAAATAGTTATAGCCATTGGACTCTTTCTCTCAAACTAACTCACTTGTAATTGATATTCATCAAGCACTTCATAGAATTATGAAAAAGAGTTAAACTTAATGAGGATACGCATATGTCTAATGTGTTTTTTTAAAATTATAAATATTATGAACATAATACAAAATTTTGGATTCAACTATTTAAGTATACCAATAAAGTCACTAACCTTTTTATTAAATTCTTGTTTGCAATGCAACAAGTTAGCCAAATAAATTCAAGGGCCAATATTATTTGAAATTTTTGAGTTGAGACATTTGAATATTTTTTGAAGGAACCAATCAAATAAGGAGCTAAGGATAAATACCATTGCATGGCTTTGTCAAAAAAAATCCATGTGAACAATTTAGTTATGAAACTATAGTCATGACAAAAATAACTAGACAAGGTTTGAAAGGCTTTAATATGAGCCACAAGATCACCTTTACTATTATAAAATTCTCAAGATAAAAAATATTGATATATTAAGGGAAAAAAGTCATATAATATCTAAGGAAAAGTAATTAGAATTTCACATATGCAAATATTAAATATGGATTGAGTCAAGGAAGCAATTTGTTGTGTCAACAAGAGACAACTTGATGAAGACTACTAATGGTGGAATTGGTAGAAGAACTAAAAGAAAGTGATACATTATATGTGTTAGTAAAATGAATGGAAGTAGAAGGAGTCTTGGAAAAATTATGAAGCATATTTTAAGTGGTAGTAGGATGAGGATTGGAATATGAAAAAGGAATAATATGGTAAGAAGGCATGAATGAAGTTAGTGAAACACATGGAAAAATTGTTAAAAGAGGTAGAAGAGGAATTAGGAGGACTCATATGTGTAGTATTGAAAACATGAATTGAATTGGTAATTAGAGTTGGTACATAAGTGGAATTTCTAGGAATAAAAGTTCAAATTAGTAACAAAGTCCCAACACTCATTTAAGGCTGCACATAGCCTAATTATTGAGCACCATTTTCTAAAAAATTATAATTGGAATAATGAGATGGTAAATTATACACAAGATGGTAATAGTACATTCATCAATGTGAATGAGTGTCTTCAAGGCTTCTAAAGAGAGAACGGTATTGGGATTGTGATGTTCTTGAGCTAGCTAGTTTTTGAATTTCTTAACCTAATAAGGGAGAATTTTAATTTGGGAAGGATGAAATCTTGATGATTCATCTTCATCATGAGAAGAATTTAGAAATTAATTATCCATCATAGGATTAAAATTACAAGGGAGTATGTTGGTCTCACTAAGATTACTTAGAAAGAAGAAGGAATTAGCATCAAATAAACCCATTAGTTATGACTTCTTCTAATCAAAATAATATAGGTGAGATTAAAGAGATAAATATTATAAAAAAGAGATTAAGAAACTAGAATATCATATTCTAAACATTTGAAATTTTGGGACTCAAAATTGAATCCTTGATTTTGAGTACCATTATGAAAATTGAGTCAAATGGAGCACCTATAAGAGATTTTTGTGCATGCATACCCAACTATCATTTTGAGGCCTATGAGGTGTTTTGTGTTTCTAAAATCTTGCATTCAGTATATGCATGTGTTCCATAATGATAAATTTTCATTCTGAGTCATTCCTTGAAGTTTCATTTTGAGTATTGTTCAAATATGCATTTTTGCCCAAGTGTCAAACAATGATAGGAAGTCTAGTTTGCAATTGAATAACTTGCACCTAGTAAAGTTTCATGGCTCACCACTTTAGGAGTGTTTGTTATGAATATCAAACAACCTATATTTCATAATTAATTTTTTTTTGATATGTTTTGACTAGGTTTTGAATCCCTCAAAGTTGGTTGTTTATTGTTGTCATGCTGATGGATATTTCTGAGAATTTCAAGAAACCGTGTTTGACTAGTTATAACTTTGAGA
The DNA here is from genome assembly GCA_028749045.1 of Cupressus sempervirens. Classification (NCBI taxonomy): domain Eukaryota; kingdom Viridiplantae; phylum Streptophyta; class Pinopsida; order Cupressales; family Cupressaceae; genus Cupressus; species Cupressus sempervirens. The sequence goes on along the minus strand of CM053793.1, from coordinate 107,983,077 downwards.
AAATTAACTAAATTGAGAAAATTAATTTTTTATTTTATTCTATGGGTTATACACTTACTATGTTCCATATTCAAGACTATGATGATTATTTTTTACTATATTTCAAACACAATTCCAAGTGTAATTTATAAAGTTTACTGGTGTCAAAAAGTGTAGATTTGTTGGTAGCATTGTTCGAGATGTCATAACTCTAAATTTTTAATAGATGAGACCAAATTGATCATACCAAAATGTTATATTTTGAAAATATTTTAAGCGTGTTCCATTTTTCAAATCTTGACCAATCTATCTACACAATTTCCCAGGTCCATTCCATTTGTGAAAATTGTTATCCTGTTAGCATTTCGAGTTCTAAAAATTCAAGTATCCAAATTTGCATGTTTGCCAAATTTTCCTAGTTATTCATCATAAGCCTAGATGACAGGTTCATACTCTCCTCATGATAGTAAGGTGATGCCATATTTTTTGTGCCCCCAAGTGTCCATTTGACCTGTCTTCAAAGCCAAAACAGAATGCATTTTACTATTTTCTGACATGTTTGGTTGCAATTAGTTTCAAGTGAGGAACTTTGATGGTCAACATAATTTGACCCATGTCATCATAAGGAGAGATTTAATAGGGTATATGAACATGGAACAAAGAATCAATATGCTTATTTTCAAAGCTTAGTTAGATGTGTTTGTCAATTTTTAAAGTCAGTTTTCAAGCCTCACAACATGAAATTGGACAGTTTGAAAAGAGGTAGAAGATGTTTTCTAAAAAGATGAATCAATGATATAAATTGAATTTAGTCAGCTTAGAGAGGTTGGTAAGTGGATTCTATGAGTGTCATGTGTTAGAGTTTGAAAATGTTTTCAGTCGAGTCACTTTGTGACCCCACTCGGCCTAAAAATGCCATGTCTTCATCAAGAGCATTAGTAGCTTATTATTTAAATTATCTTGATTTAGATAATAGTGTCAAAATTTTGGATTAAGCATATAGTGAAAATTTTCAAATATTTTCAAGATTTTGTTGGATAAATTTCCCAGGTGCAAAGTACATGCCAAACCTTGAAATATTGTGTTAAAACATTTTGGCATTGACTTATGCCTCATTTTGAATGGGCATGAATTCATTTTTCAAGGAGGTTGGTACTTTTAAATAAGAAGTTGTCAAGTTCAAAAAGGGGTATAGATTGGTCACATTCTACACTTTTCTAGCACATAAAGAGACCGTCTAGAGATATATTGTTGACTCATTTATGATTTCAAATGAATATGCCTCCAAACCTTGAATTTTATTCCCTAGCTACATGTAAAAAGTTTTAGAAGATCAAATGGATTTATCCAATCATCAAGCACTATGAAATTCAAGTGTTGTAATTTCTTAAGAGACAAACCTTATGGACAAAGAAAGGCTCATGTGATGAGGCCTATGGAGAGATTGTGACCATGCAAAAGGAATTTTGGACAAACACAAACCGCAGGAAGGTGCCACTTGGCAAGCACTCAAGAGGTATTCATGAGTTTGGGATACAAAAAATTAGGAGTTACAAAGTTATTCTTGGGTGTAGGATCATGAGTCTCAAAATCTAGAACTATGAGGATATGGATTTTATATGGTCAAGAGGCTCAAAATGTAGAGTTACAAGGATACGAAGATCATGAGATCAGAAGGTTCAAAACATATATTTGTGAAGATACACTTGAGCATATGATCGAGAGGTTCATGAGATCAAGTAGAAGAAAAATTCAATCTTCCAAAGTTACATCTAAGGTTGTGTAGGTCTCACTCGAGTGGCAAATTTGACCAATGAGGAGTTGACACTTGGCACTCAAGTAGAATATGAGGGATAAGGTGAGATAATAAAATAAAATATTAAAATTGAAATATCTCTAGGCTGAATTCTCATTCTAATATTTGAAGAGTGAAATTTTTTAAAGATTATGATTATTTTTATAATACAAACTATGTGAGATTTCAAAATTTTCAAACTTTTAAAGTGCTTTGTTCATGCCAAGGTCCAAAATTTTCAAATGCACACTAGGAGCCCTATATTTTTCCAAAATGTGAAGTGTAATATACTATTGGAAAGGGAGAAGACTAAGGTTTCAAATCTACAGTTAGACTATGTGTAGGTCAATAGTGGTGGAAGTTATATGAAGATTTGTAAAATTAGGGGCATTCTCAACTGAACAAGTGTTTCTCATGATGGAGTTTCAAAATTAGTTGGAAAGAAAATAGGGAAGTTTGTTGGCTCCAAATTTGGGGAAAATATTCTTAGAAATTTTTTTTTCCTCTAAAATCATTTAGCATGTGTTCTAGTATCAAATCTAGCATCTTTTGTAGTTGGTTCTTTCTTCATCATTTGGGAAGTTTCAAGAATTTTTCAAATAGAATGATGAGATCTAATTTTCAGTTGAAGGAAGAGATAAAAGAGAGGTTCTTAATCAGCAAGTGGAAGTTCTTCAAGTGGAAAAATAGTAGCATCATAGCAGATCTAGGATTTCTTCCATTCTACTTATTCTCTTTTATTCTCATTCTCTAGGGTTGGTAGTTTTTTGGTTCTAGTCTATTGAGCTTAGTTCTAGTTGTGATGCTACTAGGCCCAACATTTCTCTCTTGTATGAAAAATAGTGATGAAATTATAGAGATAGTTCTAGTCTATTTAGCTATTTCATGAGTCATTTTCATGCATCCTTTATATATTTGCTTGAAGGAAATAAATAAAATACATCAATGAGTTTATCTTCAGTTTGATTCTTGACTCCTTTTAATGTTGGTTGTAACCATCTATGGTTTATGAACAAAGAGCACAAATCTAGTTGCAATCTATTTTAGGTTGTATGTTTTGGTATATTTTTCTTATGATTTAAGGAGTCATGTAAGTGTGTGATTTATCATAATGGGGTTGTAGATTTCATGAAGGGATAGGTCAAGTATGAGATTTGGTCTTGATGCAAATGTCTAATTGACAAAGTCATAGGATAGATCTGTAGTCTTGATATATGAGATATATCACTAATATCCAAGGATGTATATTTATGGTTTATGGAATTTACCAATAGATAAGGTACTGATCAGCTTTAGGATATATATGTTTTGTTGCTCATATCTAGGTTATGCTGAAATCAACACATTAATCAAAGTCTTTTCTATTTTATGTTGAAGAGTCGAAAGGATTTTCCTCACTTAGCTTATCAAGTTCATAGGTCATGTTATTAGCTATTTCATGTCTTTGATTATTTGCATAAGCATAAAAGATTTAAGGGTTTTCATCTACTAAATATAGATTCAAATTTATGGTTTTAGGAACTAGTTACATAATGGAATCTATAGGTTCACCCACCTATGTCCTAGAGAACCTAAAGAATAAGGAGTATGGCCTTATGGTTGGCCCCAATTCCTTAATCAGTATGTTGAACATGGGAATTGGCTACCCCTAGATGTATCTATTCATATTATTAGGTTATTTAAAAACTATTAGTTCAAGAACCAATAAGAAATATTTACAATAAACTATGATATCTAAATAAGATACACCAATGCATAAAAAAGAGATGCGAAAGGAGATCTATATACCAAATCAAGAAGGTGTGTAATAATGTAATAAGTCGAGTTCACCATGATGTATTATGAAATATTGAGACATAAAATATTAGGGATTTTATTCAAAATATTTTTTAAATATTAGGAAAAGAGAAAGAGGAGACATCAAGCATAATCTTCAAGAGAACCAAAATTAGATTAGCTCAACCCAAAATCAATGTAGGGGAGCTAATTCTAAATCAAACTCCTTTAAAATATGTGTGCAAGAGGGACTATTCTATTGGTTTTATATAAATTTCTAATTTAGTGTATATTAATTGATTAATTTGATTGTGTGATTAATGAATTGACTAGGAACAAAAATTGGTTGTCCAAATATAAATAAAAATTGGAATAATGTTGGAACTTGAACTAGAAGACTAGGATTGAAAACCCTATAAATCAAAAGATTTAGCTAAGGGATGACCTATATTTTAAAGGATAACAATGCCATAATTGACCTTGTCCAAGTTTAAATCTGAAATTCTAAAACTTCAATAGAAACTAGAATACCTAGATCTACAATCAAAATTCATTAGTTTAGAAACCTACAAATCTACTCCAAATAAGAAGAAAAATGGATTTTTTTTAGAGGGGGGGAGGGGATTTCTCTATCAAGACCCTACTTAAGGCTAACGAGTGAAATAATAATTCATATAAAATTAATACAAATGTAAATATTCACCTTACTTTGTGAATATCTATGGATCCATTCTAATCTATTGTCCAAAAAGATGTATAAAAGTTTTTTATGTAGATGTATGGATTATGTACATTGTACAGTTATTGGAATGGGTAAATTAGGATCTCTAAAAATTTCACCACATTAAACATGAATCACATATAGAATAGACACACACACACACACACACACACACACACACACACACATACATATAATATCAGATATAACATCTAATAACATGAATAAAATATGTAAGAAATGAATCAACACATGACACAAATATGAGTAAGGCATAAACCCTTGAAGGTGAAGGTAAACCTATGGTGGGGATGACACCCACAAAATCTTCACTACTATAGCAATAAAGTGTGCATGTTAGGGCTACAAAGTTTGATCATTTTTTATAATCTACCTTGTGAGGGGTCTTCCTTGTTAATATCTTTCAATAATTATTTGGTTTATTTTGATTAAAGGATTTTAACTACATAATTAAGATAATCCTCTATTAGTTCAATTACATATGCCTATTAAGATCACTCTGTTAAGAGATTTACCCTAAAATTCTTGTTAAAATGAATTAGTATCTTGATGCTTCAGTATGCACTTTGAATGCTAGTGATATATATTATATTTACAATCTAATATCACCTCTCTATCATAGATATTTAAGAAAGTTCCTAACTATATTTCACAATCACCTTACTACTCCTTAGCTCTTAACTCCACTAAATTCGCCTTCAACTTCACATCCAAACTTATTTCTTGCAACCACAATAATTATGTCTAAAACCCTCCTTAAATAGTTATTTGATGAAGATTATAAATCATGATCAATGATCTAGATTCATCTGTTTCACCTCATAGTCATTCTAATTTTTTGATTGGTTGATCACCTTTCATACAGATTAATGATCCTTAATTACATGTGTAATTGACTCCTTTATTAACTACTTGATCTTAAGAACACTCTTCCAACACAAAAAATAAATTTACATCAATGTTTGTGCTATTCCAAAAATTTGTACAAATATGTATTGCTTGGCACATAAACTTTACTGATGATTAGTGCATACTAGTTTTTTATGTTGTCCCTCAACTCATGCTACTCCCAACTTCTACTATTTTTGTCAACCTCTATATCACTCAGATCGTATGTTTCCTTTTGAACAACTTGACAATAACTAGAATACTCAATGACACTTAATCTTCTTAGAAGAAATTGATTATATATACTTCTCCTTTATATATCATATCTTTTGTAGAGTGGCTTGGTCATAGTGTTGACTAACCAACTTTGCCTTATTAATGACTAAGTGTTTTGCACTAACTAATAATACTAGATTGCCTTTAGGTTCAACAATCTCCCCTTCTAAATTAGTGTAAAACTACCTTTTTCATGATCAAAACTTTTCATTCCATAACTTCAAAACATGTACTCCCCCTTAGGATGTACACCATACCCTTAGTTGCATCTATTCATATATACTAGTGTACTTGCATTTTTTAAAATCTTTTTCAAAATTGTTTATCTTTCACATCTGGGCATCAAAATTAGATGATTCCTTATGACTCAAAAAAAATATACTAAAGTTTCAAATCAAAATTTGATAACGCACATACATTATTATAAAGTTACATATACACATACACTTGCTTACTTGATCATGCATCATTCTCATTTCCCCCTTGCTTTTTTGACTTATGAATCAAATGGATTTTTCAATTGGGGTTCTAGGAGGATTCCAAATTCTTTTCAAAATGGATGGTGAAATCTGATAATGATTGATATTATTTTTTCCCAATTGGCCTTCAATATTTGGAGTACTTGTGTTTCTATTACTAGCTTGGCCACTAGATTCACCATATTATCTGCAATGGATAAGTGTTGGTACTTCACAAGATCCTTAGAAGTTTGTACATTCCTTTATATTACTTCCATATGAGGTAGCAACATTTCTTGAATTGAAATCACATTAGTTATTATATGGCACTCTTCATGTTAAATTTTAGACTATTTCTCTTCTAAAATTTTTATCTTAGATAAATAAAGTGAGCTGATGTTAGGATCCATGCTCAACCCTTTTCTTCTATTCTATAGATTTGCATCTATTTTATCCATCTTCTCCTGTATAGTCTTGCAGTAAGAGGGAATATCACCCTAAACTTTGAGAACAATTAATTTGCATTTTTAGCTAATAGTTCTAATTCAATGAAAAGAATGGAAAGCTTGACTTTCTTGATTGGTATCTCACTAGAGTCTTTCTCTATTACTTTGATGTCATACTTCCTCATTTCTCTTTGAATCAACTTTTCTTGAATGTCTATAGTAGGATCATTGAATCTCTCCATAATTTTAACTAGCTGATCAAGAATTGGATTTTTCTCATCCAAATTATCAACAATAATAGTATCAAGAAAAATGTCTTTGATATCATGCAATACTTCCCTCTTTTGATGTTCTCTTCCCAACTCATCTTTCTTAGACTTCCTTGAAAATAATTAACTTAATATTATCATCTTATCTATTAGAAATGCTTTAGAATAACTAAGAGGGTGGGTGAATCAATTATTCAAGGTCCAAATGTCCTATTCAAACTTTTCATCAAGTAAAGTGTGCCCATCAAACTTATTCATTCATCCAATCTTTAACTTTCCTATTTAGCAAGTTACTGTAAATTAGCATGCAAACATAACACATGAAAAGATCAACACATAACATAGTGATTTATGTGGAAACCCAATTAGGGAAAAACCACCAGTAACATGCTACTTAATTCTCACTCTTCTGAAGTGATGCCCTATGAAAGGCTTGTACTATTAAAGGTGACAACACACTATTAAATGTGACCTGGTTAAAGGATTTAACCACCATGTTAGAAGTGGGCTTGGTTAGAGGACTTTAGAACATTCACTTGGAATGTCACCCTATTAAAGGATTTACAAATGGTTGTTAAACCAACTAAGTCCATAGGATTTTCTTTTACCCTAACTAATACAATTGCTAGAGAGTAACAATAAGGAGTTTTGACTTGATTACAACATACAACTTTAAGTTGTAGATTTTAGATCACTTCTCAACTCATAACATTGTCTGGCTTTCAGTCTTTGTAGTTCTGACAATTTTCCCTCCTTTCAAGCTTTGTCTCCTTGAGTCTCCATGCTCAATGTACTAGTGCAATCCTCTCTTTTTGACCACTTGTTGAAGTAGAGTCTCTGTGCTCTATTCTTCCTTCACCTAGATGTCCTCTTCTTGACACCCTTCTACCACTTTGCAATTTGGCACACCAACATCTCTTGATTCTTTTTCTATGACTCCTTAAATAGAAATCTATAATTTCTTTTCCCACTTGATTCTTCCCTCCTTTAATTTCAATTCATATGGATTAGGTAGGATTCATTGAATCTAACCCATATTTTGTTTCTTCTAGAAACATCGTGAAGAATCCTCTTGAATTCGCTCAAAAATGGTTTACATAGAATTTTGTGCCACCAACTTATCATCCTTGTCCTCCAACTAGTTCACAAAATTCAAGGTAACAACTTTGTCATCTTAGATCTGGTAAATCTTTGACATTTCCAATAATGCAATAGCTCGACACTATTCAAATACTAGTGTTCAACACATACTGTGTTACTCAACACCAACTACATTTCACTGATACTCGACACCTACTATGGATTCACTTGGCATCCACTAATTTCTTCTAATGCTTGGCATCTACTATATCACTTAGCACTTGAACTTCACTCGGCCCCTGAAGTTCACTGAGCACACACTAGATTTTGTATTTACTCGGCTCTAACTAAAAAATTTCTCAGCTTAAACTAGCTTGCTTGGCACCCACTGATGAACTTAGTTTAAGTTTTGCAGTCAACCTTGTTCCATCTTATACCTCTAGTCTTTCCTAGTGTGGCCAACCTTTTTATCTTTGAGTATGTTATCAATACATCATTTAACCATTGTGTTAGCTGATCCTTGCACTTCATTACAAAATCATAACTTAACCTCTCCCTTAGGTGCTTTTGTTACATCTTGTTGATTAAATCTCCTTCATCAATCAACTAAGTGATAATACTTGGATCTTATAATAAATTTTCATTCCTTCAAATAGCAAGTTTTACATCAATGAGAAAATAATGATTGAAAACATTCTTTTAACAACAATCTCCCTCTTTTAATCAATCTTCTTTCCACAATGATCTTTTCAATCAAATTTCCAACAATCTCCCTATTTGGCATTGATGGCAAACCAAACTAATCAAACATCAGACCAAACTTTTCAACCATGTTATCAAAGTGCTAACTAGGTTAGAATAGTAAGTCAAATGCCAAAAAGAAAATTGGATTGGATTACATAATTTCTTCCTCTCTTGATCTACTATCTAGATTGCTTTACTTCTACTTCTCCCTCTTAAATGCTAGTTCCTTTCTCTGTCTTTTCTTACATTCTCTCCCTTTGTATGCATTTCTCATCTTCTGTTATTTAGCTTCTCCTATAGTTGTTGATCATTTCTATTATTTATCCCTCAATCTTCATTCTTTTTCATTCTTCTCCCTCAATTGTTGATCATTTGTTTATCAATTTTCTACACTTTCTCCCTCTTTGACAACAATACCAAAGACATATTAACATCTTAGCATCTTATCATGAAAGTGTAGCATTTGTAAGTTCTTTCAATTTCTCCCTCTGTCACCTTGCTTGTGACTAATTTGAGATTTCATTACTTTAATTACTTCAAAAATAATCCTAAATAAAGTATCCTCTGCATCTATGTGTAATTTTTCAACAATCAATTCATTTGATGTAGGGAAGTCTTTGATGTTACTTAAGTAGCCTTGGCTAGGGGTATCACTCCTAACTTACCTCTAAGATACTCAAAAGCATCTTTAGATTGTGCTTTGTGAAGATGTCAACAATCTATTCCTTTGAGCTAACATATTCCATCTTCACTTGTTTATCTTCCACCAATTCTCTTACATAGTGATACTTTATTGCAATGTGCTTGGTTTTGGCATGCATTACAGGGTTCTTTGATATGTTGCTAGCACTTGTATTATCACAATAAAGTATCACAAGCTCATTTACCTCTTCCTTCATACCTTGCAGCAAATGTTTGATCCATTCAATATTAGTGCAATTGATAGTAGCTGCAACATATTCAGCTTCTGTTATGGATTGTAAGGTACAACTTTGCTTTTTGCTAGTCCATGTAATCAATCTTCTTCCCAAGAAAAGTGCTCCTCCACTAGTAGTTTTTTTATCTTCAATATTACCTCCCCAATCTACATTAGTGTAGGCTCTTAATTCAAACTTTTCACTTCTCTTGTAATACAAACCAAAGTAATTAGTTCCTTTTAGGTACCTTAGTATTCTTTTTACTGCCATCATATGATTTTCCTTTGGATTTGTAAAAAATCTTGCCACTATTCCAACAGCTAATACAATGTCTAGTCTACTATGTACAACATATTGCAATTTTCCAATCATTGATCTATACATTGTCTGATTCACTTCAGCTAACTCATCATTCTTTGATAACTTATGTCCTGTCACCATTGGTGTGCTAACTAGTTTTGAGTCTTCTAATCCAAATGTCTTGAGTATCTCCTTGATGTATTTTGATTGGGTCACAAATATGTCATGCTTCAATTAATGTAATTGCAATCCAACAAAGAATTTGATTTCTCCAAACATTGACATCTCAAACTCATGTTTCATTTTATTAGCAAAATCTTTGCATAGAGCATCTTTTCCTCCAAATATTATATCATCAACGAAGATTTCAAATATCAAAATGTCTTTACCTTTTTCTACCTTGATATATAGGTTGTTGTTGTCATATGTTCTCTCAAATCCTATCTTCACAATATATTTGTGTAGTCTCTCATATCATGTTCTAGGTGCTTGCTCCAAACCATTGAGTGCCTTATGCAATTTGCAAACCATATCTTTTTTGCTGTCATCAACAAATCCTTCTAGTTGTTCTATGTAGACTTCCTCTTCTAGTATACCATTCATAAAAGTAGACTTCACATCCATTTGGTAGACCTTGAAACCTTTGTAAGAAGCATATGCAAGAAGTGTTCTTACTCCTTCCATTCTTGCAATAGGGGTAGATGTTTCCCCATAATCTAGTCCTTCTTCTTGTGCATAACCTTTGCAAACTAGTCTAGCTTTATTTCTAGTTATCCCACCATTATCATCAAGTTTTTTCCTAAACACCCATTTGGTACCAATTACATTCTTATCATTTGATCTAGGAACTAGGGTACAAGTTTTTTTCTTCTCAATTTGATCTATCTCTTCTTCCATATCTTTATACCAATCATCATCTTGTAGTGCATCTTTCACTATTTTGGGCTCAAACTTGTTCAGTAAACATGATTCATTCCTTAATCTATTCCTTTTCATTGGTTCGGTATCCTTGTCACTAATGATTTGATCTATAGGCTGATGTCTTCTTACATACTTGGCTAATCTTGGTTCTATCCTTCTTTCCATGTTTAATTCTTTAGCTTTAGAGTCATTTTGCACATCACCATCTAGTGCTTCATTATCTCTTTCATGTATACTATTTTTAGAATTAGAATGTGCATTTTCTTCATTCTACAACTTGGCTTATAAATGTAGCTCGACATTCACTATTTGTGACTTGGCTAATACTAAAATTTGTTGTTGATTTCCAACTTGATTGGTAGCTTCATCTTTAACAATCATTCCTTCATTGAAGTATACAAAAGATCTATAATCTTCTGATTGCTTGGATTCATCAACTTGGACTTCTGCATGCTCATCAAAATTTACATTTGCACTCTCCACAATCTTGTTAGTGTTAGTATTCAAACACTTATATGCTTTGCTTCTAGTGGAATATCCAAGGAATATGCCTTAATCACTTTTTGCATCAAACTTTCCATTTCTAGTGTCTTTAAGAATATAGCATTTACAAGAAAATATTTTGAAATGCTTTACATTAGGTGAGTTACCATACCATAGTTCAAAAGGTGTTGCAGTTGTTCCTTTCTTGACTTGGACTATATTTAGAGTGTAAATAGCAATACTTATAGCTTCTCTCTAGTACTTTAGAGCAACACTTTCCTCCATCATCAATGTTCTGGCACAGTCTATTACTGATCTATTTCTTCTTTCAAAAATGACATTCTATGGGGAGTTCTTGGTGCTGATGTTTTCCTTTTGATACCTTTGTCATTGCAGAATGTCTCAAATTTTTTTGATGTAAACTCTCCTCCTCTATCTGATCTTAGGCATTTTAGACTCTTTCTTGTTTCCTTCTCAACTCTAGCCAAATACCACTTCAAATTTTGAAATGGATTAGATTTTTGCTTTAAGAACATGGCAGTCATCATCTTGGAATAGTCATCTACAAATAGAATTATGTATTTTTCTCCAAGGTAGCTTTGCACTTCTATTGGTCCACATAAATCAGTGTGGACTAGCTCTAGTACTTCTTTGGAAGTGTATGTTTTGCTTTTGAAACTATATTTATTCATCTTTCCTAGTTGACATTGTTTGCACATTGTTTTTTTAGGTTTCTTCAGTTTGGGAAAACCTCTAACTTTCTTCTAATTGTTGATGCTAATCAGATTGTCAAAGTTAACATGACACAATCTTTTATGCCATAACCACACATTATCAAGTCTAATAACAAAACAAGTTGAGAGTTGCACCTTCCATATCTAGGTAAAACATATTACTTCTTATTTTTTCACCTTTTCCTATCAGATTTCCATTAGTATCATAGATTTTGGTAGTTTTGTTTCCAAAATCTACTTTGCAACCTACATTGCCTAACTAGGATACATGCAATAGATTGTAGTTCAATCCTTCAACATAGTAGGCATTATCACATTAAATTTTCTCTGTAAGTTTAATTGAGCCTTTTCCTTTGATTTGACATGGAGCATCATTTCCAAATCTAACACTATTTCCATCATATTGAGTAAAGGTAATAAACTTACTTTTGTCTCCTATCATGTGATGTGAGCAACCACTGTCTATGATCCACTTGTCATTCTTGTTCACATAGGTTACCAGAGTTGTTGCTTCATCTTCATCTTCATCTAATTCATCCTTCATGGCCACATAGACTACTTCATCATCATTCTCATTAAAATCTTCTTCAACAATGTAGCATCTTTTGCCTTTTTCCTTGTAATCTCTTCTATCATCTTCTCTTTTGTTCTTGTACTTGTTTCCTTCTTTGTAGTTATTCTTTTGTGTACACCTTGTAGCAATATGACCTACTTCATTGCAATTAAAAAAAATGATAGGAAATGTAACTTTGAATTTACCTTTTCCTCTATGTAATCTTCAAGCCAGTAGTGCTTCTAATTGTTCCACATCTTCCTCATCTGTGCTGCTATCATTGGATGCATGTTTTCCTTTTCTACTCTTTTTCTTTGATTTAATCTCTTTAGTATCTTTCAATATCAGCTTGGTCTTGAAAGCAAATTCAAGGTTCTTAGGTCTATAGCTATCAAAATTGGATAGTTCAAATGTAATAAGTCTTCCTACTATTCCTTCAAAAGTTAGTGTGTTCCCGTGTACACACCTTAGCTCTTGGATGGCTAAGACTCTAATAGCATAGATAGGGAGTAGGGTTCTCAACTATTTGCTATTGATAGTCTCTTCTTCCAATTGATCACCCAGGATTCTTATTACACTTACCACTTCTTTCATTTTGGAGCCATATTGAGCAGCATTCTCTCCTTCCTCCATTTTCATGTCATCAAACTTTCCTCTAAGGCTTTCTCTCTTTTCTCTCTAAACATTCTAATCTCCTCCATAGATATCTGATAGGGCTTTTCACATCTTGAATGTAGTATCACAACCTTTGATGTCATCAAATTTAGCATAACTGGGTGTAGAGGCAATCTCCAACATTTCCTGATTGTGCTCCTTCCTTTTGTTCAAATCATTTGCAGAGAGGGGTCCAACTGGGTCTACATGCTCTGCTCCAATTGAGTTTTTTGCATAATCACCTATTAATCCAAGGTGCAATTTCATTAGGCTCTTCCATGCAATGAAGTTGTCTTTTTTGAGCTTGGGAACTTCTCTCTTGGACATCTTGATCTTCTTGCTTCTAGTACCTTGAAACTAAATCAGCACATGGCTCTGATACCAATTGTTAGAAATGATTTAGAATAACTAATAGGGGATGGTGAATTAGTTATTCAAGGTCCAAATGTCCTATTCAAACTTTTCATCAAGTAAAGTATGCCCATCAAACTTATTCATTCATCCAATCTTTGACTTTCCTATTCAACAAGTTATTGTAAATCAGCATGCAAACATAACACATGAAAAGATCAACACATAACATAGTGATTTACATGGAAACCCAATTTGGGAAAAATCATCAATAAAATGCTACTCAATTCTCACTCTTCTAAAGTTATGCCTTGTGAAAGGCATGCCCTATTAAAAGCTACAACACATTGTTAAATGTGACCTGGTTAAAGGATTTAACCACCTTGTTAGAAGTGGGCCTAGTTAGAGGACATTAGAACATTCACTTGGAATGTCACCCTATTAACAGATTTACAAATAGTTGCTAAACCAACTTAAGTCCATAGGACTTTCTTTTACCCTAACTGATACAATCGCTAGAGAGTAACAATAAGGGGTTTTGACCTAATTACAACATACAACTTTAACTTGTAGATTTCAGATCACTTCTCAGCTCATAACATTGCCTAGATTTTAGTCTTTATAGTTCTGACAGCTTTCCCTCCTTTCAAGCTTTGTCTCCTTGAGTCTCCATGCTCAATGTACCATTGCAATCCTCTATTTTTGACCACTTGTCAAAGTAGAGTCTCCATGCTCTGTTCTTCCTTTACCTAGATGTCTTCTTCTTGACACCCTTCTACCACTTGACAATTTGGAACACCAACAACTCTTGCTTCTTGGTTTGTGACTCCTTAAATAGAAATTTAAAATTTCTTTTCCTACTTGATTCTTCCCTCCTTTAATTTCAATTCGTATGGATTAGGTAGGATTCATCGAATCTAACCCATATTTCATTTCTTCTAGAAACATCATGAAGAATCCTCTTGAATTCACTGAAAAATGGTTTACATAGAATTTTGTGCCAATAGCTCATCATCCTTATGCTCCAACTGGTTCACAAAATTCAAGTTAACAACTTTGTCAGCTCAGATCTAGCAAGTCTTTGACATTTCCAATAATGCAGCAACTCGGCACAATTGAAATAGTGGTGCTCAGCACATACTATGTTACTTGACACCAACTACATTTTACTAATGCTTAGTACCTACTGTGGATTCACTTGGCATCCACTAAGTTTTTTTGATGCTTGGCACCTACTATATCACTCAACACTTGAACTTCACTCGACACTTGAATTTCACTCGGCACACACTAGATTTTGCATTTACTTGGCTCCAACTAAAAAATTTATCGGCTTAAACTACCTTTCTTGGAACCCACTAATGAACTTAGTTTAAGCTTTGTAGTCAACCTTGTTCCATCTTATGCTTCTAGTGTTTCTTAGTGTGGCAAACCTCTGTATTTTTTAGTATGTTATCAATACATTATTTAACCATTGTCTTAGTTGATCCTTGCACTTCATTACAAAATCATAACTCAAACTTTCCCTTGGGTGCTTTTGTTACATCTTGTTGATTAAATCCTCTTCGTCAATCAACTAAGTGATAGTACTTGGATCTTATAAGCAATTATCATTCCTTCAAATAGCAGGTTTGACATCAATGACAAAACAATTATTGAAAACATTATTTTAACAAAAATCTCCCTCTTTCAATTAATTGTCTTTCCACAATGATCTTTTCAATTAGATTTTCAACACTGATCCTCATTAAAATTAGATTTATCCAAATCAAGAATAACAATTCCATCATCTAGAGTGATAGGTTTACCTCTTATGGCTCGAGGTGAATGTTTCACTTTCTTCTTCAACTTGTTGCTCTTGGAATATGGTGTGTTGTAGCTCATCATAGTTAGTTTTAAAAAATGAGTTTGAACTCCCATATTAAGCTTCTATGACTCAACAATCACCTCTTCTTTCTTTGATTCATTTCTTGAATTTTTCTCTTCTTCTTAGACAAATATACCCATTTTATGTATAGATTCATCTCATCTATTCTCTCCCTTATCAATTTGTAGCTCACTAATGGTGAGGTCCTAAGGCTATTGGTCTTTGACCTATGGTATACTCATCTACTCTATCATTTTGGCTCTCATCTCTCATCTCTCCTTCCTCATTCAAACCAACATTTTGCTCTTTCATATCTTGTTTTTATTTAGGCACATGTGTATTCTTGCTTATTTAGTAGGCACAACTTTCTTCTTGGCCTCACCATATCTAACATGTAAATTCATTAAAATAGCTAATTTTGTCTCAATCAATTGGGTGGATTCTTGTAAACTAATATTAGGATACTTTATTTGATGCAGAGTGCTCACACAAAAATCTTGGTAGAACCATAAATACAACTCCCAAGGTAACTTTACCTTTCCAAACTCTTCTAGAGCCCTCAAAGACTCCTTCCAACTTGCTTCAGCAATAAGCCAAACTTCTACACAACTCCTCAATCTTTCAAAGCAACTTTCCCTATTAGTGATTGTAGGGATCAACAATGGTAAAATAGGCTCAAAATGAGAAATGGTTTCCAATATATTCCTTGAGTCAAACTAATACCTAGGACCTTGCAAGGAACACTCAAGGTTTGGACTTCTACAATTGCTTGACTTCCCCAAATTCTACTTTGCAAATTTTCTCTTAAGACACCTAATTCCCCTTGTAGCCTTTTTTAAGGTTTTAGGATAGTAACTTGATTTTTCTCCACTAGACTTGTAAAAAATAACTGGGTTTCAGATATCCTTTAGAAAGTTACACAAATCCCCAAAGCACCAACTCTCCAACCTACTCTAGCACCCATGAACCCTTGCAAGCCTCACGGACCTAATTGGCCAAATCAAGCCTAGATCACTTGGAAATGAGCAAGGATGGGTACTTAGGAATAGTTTTTTGTTGTAGGATATCTTACCTAACCTTTTTCACTAAGGAATGACCATTCACCAAGTTCTATGGTCTCATTCCAAGTTCTACCCACAAAATCAACATTTTTGTGACTGAATACATAGCAATTTCAGTCTAGGGAACATTCATAGAACCTTTGAATCATCCAAGAAAAATATATAACTTTGAAATCTTATACTACATCCCCTAACCTTGAAAATCCTAGAAGGCCATGGAAAAACAACTGTAGAATTGCAGGTTAGGGCCACATCTTGCTTGAAACCCTTAATTTAAGGGTTTGTAAACCTAGTTGTAAAGAAAATTTTGTAACTTAATTTAAACCAAACCAAAAAATATGAAACCAAGTGTAAAATTCTAAAGACTCAAAAATCTAAAAACTCATGGAACTAGATTTGGTCTCCCAATCCATATAGTTTCGTACAACAGTAAAATGCTCAATAAATCTTTATATTCAGTATGAAAAACTTGTTGAATGTACACCCACTTACTCCTTTGACTTCATAGAGGGTATTAGAATCCAAATACATCATTCCCAACTGATACCTAGTTGTTTTAGGTAGTTACAAGACCAATTGTAACATTTTGCAAAAAATTGTCAAAATTGACAAAAGTTGTCAACAACTTTTCTTGCAAAATGTAATATTTCCACTATTGGTTCCTAGAACTTAATCACTTTGTCATTTTAAAAACTTATGACCTAAATAAGGTGTAATGACTCAAAAAACACACTTAGAGTCAATTTATTAGCTAAAACAACCAAAAATATAGATCCTTGATACTAAGGTAACTTAGGCTTATATGGCACCTTAAGTTCTTTGACCTCACAAACAAGGATCAACCATATTACAAAAAAAAAAACTAAAATATTACTGAGGTGGATCACCACCCCTTGTCTTCCATCATGAATCTCCTTCAATTTGATGAGATTACTTGGCATGTCACCTAGGTACCCTACACCACTCTTATTTACACTCACTAGATTGGGTTCTAACAACTTATCATGAGATGGAATTTGTATCGGGTCTTCACTCTCCCTCCTTGACTCACCTATGAGTGTTCCTTTAGTTAAAACATTTTTATCAAGGCTCTTCTTTGATTCATCATCAATAATTATAGTCTCACTATGCCCTACACTTAGCTACACCAAATTGTTCAATCTATCAACAAGGTTATCTTTGCCATAATCAAAATCTTTAGTGTTATCCAACTCTGCATTTACCAGTTCATCTTTTTCTTATGCATTCTTGTGTTCATCATCACTCATTAGACCATACATCTTTCTCTATGTTACTTTGGTCTCTTTAACAACATTTTCTATTATATTTTTCAAAATTAAGAATGCTCTCTTCTTAGGTACAAACCTATTAGTATAATCTCTTAAATATAAACATATTATCATGACTCAAGCCAATGTTTCTTCTCTTATTTTCCATTTATGGTTAGTGCAAATTTGCACTTCCCATAAATATTCTCATACAATTCCTCAAGAATCATTCTTACCAACTCTATACCTATTTATACTTAAAATTCAATATCATATCAATTACAACCTCTTCTACTTTATTCTTACCCACCTTACTCAATTTATCATATTTTATATGTTGGAAACCAGATAATCCTATAGTGCTCCTAAGGTTCTCACATACCTCATTGATGTTCTAGGATTTTTATGAACTACCAACTTGAATTAACTTAAGTCATCTAACTTGGTCTTGTATGATTCATCTTCCTCGTCATCCTTATGCACAATGATCTTTCTCCTTGGTTTCATTTCATGTTTTCTCAGCTTAGCTTCCTCAATGATAGTTTCTCTCTCTATTGAGCTCCTGACTTAAGCTAGCTAAATTATCTTCACAAGACCTCTCTTGGTACGCTTGGTAACTATAATAGTAGTTTCCATTGTTCTTTTTCTTTTAACCCATTTTGGTGTAGGTGTGGGTTTTGTTACATCCTTCTTAAGGATTTTCTTCACATTAGGCTCAACAATGACAATCTGGTTGTCTCTCCTAGCCTATGGCTCGACAGCCACTATCTCCTTACCTTTTCCTTCTAAATCTTCTTCTTCTTCATCATAATTGCTTCTTATACCCTCTCCTTTACCTTTTTTAATATGAAAAGATATCTCTTGCATGGCTCCTTTTCCCAAAACTTTCTCTAAGCTCTCAATCATGGCCTACCTCTTCTTATTCATTTTAGGTACATGAATTTGAACAATGATCTTCAACTTTTTTGTCTCATATCTATTGAATGTCTTGTCACTATTATCAACCTCTTCTACCAAAAATGTTGTGATTTCTACAGTAAATTCATCAACATTAAATACAAAAGGAGACGATCTCAGCCATGCAATCCTAGGTAGAACTACTTCTATATAGGTAAAATTAGTGTCTAACAAGGAACATATATTATCATCATATTTTTCTACTAGGCTTTGTAGTATCCTATACCTATTCTTTTTTTTCTTCTTTAATTATTCAAAGTATCCATCCATAATAGTTTTAAAGTTATCACCAATGAATTCATTAATCTACTAGATCACATGTCTCATCTTATCACATACAACATCAGCAATGGTGGGAAACATGTTTTCACATAAAAGAAAATACAAACTATCAGAGATACAAACTTACATAGATTGTTCTTTGTTTTCCTTATACTTTCCAAATTCTCTTCTAAATATGTAAATTGGAGGTATTATCGGTCATAGTTATGATCTTTCTTAACAATTTTCCATCCCAAATACACTGCAACACATGGATTGCTATAAGGTTGGTTCAACTAATCTAAAATTTGTGTCTGATGACTCTAATAGAAAATTCTATCTCCACATCTTAAATGGTAGATATTTTCATTCCTTTATTATTCCATTTAGCTAATTAATTAATCTATTAGGTCATAAGTCTTGTTTTTTCATAGACAACATCGTCAACGGTGGGAAACATGTTCTGCACATAAAAGAAAATACAAGCTATTAGAGATCAAAAATTACATGGACTATTCTTTGTTTTCCTTACACTTTCTAAATTCCCTTCTAAATATGTAAATTGTAGATCTTCTAGGTCATAGTTGTGATCTTTCTTAACAAATTTCCATCCCAAATCCACTGCAACACATGGACTTCTATAAGGTTTTTCTGACTAATCTAAAATTTGTGGGAGATAACTCTAATAGAAAATTTTATCTTCGCATCTTCAATGGTACATATTTTGTTTCCTTTATTGTTCCACTTAGCCAGTGTGTTGGACTCTATCATATCTCTTCCTTGGCATAAAATTGTCTTAACCATATCCATAATAGTGTAGCCTGCAACATGGTGAATAATCTTCTTTATTATTTTCATTAACTAGTCTATTCTACAACCATAACTCCATGTTGTCAATTGTTCTTAGAATAAGCTTATTCCATTCTTTCTTGAAATTCCTTGGGAAAATTAGGCCATAAGTCAACTCTTTCTTGACAACAATATTTTTCTCTTCCTTAAGTTGTCTATTCTCACATAACTTATTATATGCAACTCTTAAGTTAACATATCCAACTTCACCTCTCTTGGAAATATAACATGATCTCACATCATGAATCATGATAATTGTGGGTTGAATAGATAATAGGGAACCCAAATAATCACCCTTCATTTCAATTTAAAGATAAGCTCTATATTTAGGTGGAGGACATGCATTGTTTTAGACTAATTGAGCATTACTAACCTATAATTTTATCTTTTTCTCAAATGTTGACATGCTTGATGTCATTTCTTCAATTTAGAGTTTGATAAAATGCTTTCGTGCATATCTGTCTCAACACATTTGCACACAACACACTTATATAGCCAAAGGCACACACTAAAATCCAACTCAAACTTGCTCAAATTATCATAAAATACTTCAACCTAATTTTCTCTATGAAAACTCAAATACAACACGCATAAAATGACTTACAAAATTCACTATATAGGTCAACAATTCAAATTTAGGGCCTCATCAATGCTCCATACATATAGTGGGTGAGTTATATTTGTCTTGACTATCTCTATAATCACACTTAAAAACTCCATTAAGTTAGTTGACTGACATTATGGCTCAGTCCCTTCAAGACTCCAAAATTAACAATCAATCATCACCAAATTTTCAAATTGGCACCAAAATACATGACCCAATTCAAGTCTCAAAACTATCATTATGTATCTACAATCATGTTGATTTAGACCTTTATACAAAAACTCTTAGAATCTGAAGTATGATCTAGCAATTAGAATTCAGTTCCATACATACCTCTTTAATTAGCTTGATGAGGTAGGGGAATCACTTGATCCATCGGATTGGGTGATCACAACTTCACCATTTGAACTGTTGCCTTCTTTAGTTTTCTTTCTTTAGGATCAATTTATTTGGCTTCTCACTTATTCAATATTGACCTTTTATTTTCCATTTTTCTCTTCAACATTAGGTACTAGTGCTTGGTTCATATAGTCTCTTCTTAGGTGATCAACCTTCTAATATTTAAAACATATTGGTCCAAAATCTCTCTAGTTCTTTTATCTTCCTCTAAGATGTATCCTTGCACAATTTTTTTCAATGTCTCCAAACTTTCCAAAAAAATGACAATTGTCCCAATTATTTTAATCCCAGTATATGGTGTTACCTTATCTAGGTGTTTTTCCTTGACTTTTAGGTGTCCATTTTTTCCTTTCTTTAGATCTATAATCTTGTCCCTTATGACCATACTTTTGACATGAGCAACAATAGAATTCAAATCTAGATGTATCTTGTGTCTTATAGGTCTTTGATCTACATTCATGTGCGTTATGTCCATGCTTGTTATAATTGAAACAATTACCATTGAATTTAGGCTTAGGATTTGACTTACCAATTTTTCTTCTACAAATGTTTTTTGTATACCCTATTATTCCATATTGATATTATGTAGGCTTATTATTCTTAGCATTCCTTGTTCTCCATGCTTTGATGACTCTCCTTTCTTAGTAGATGCTATGAACACTGTATAACCTAGTCCAGTAGTGTTATGAGGTCTTCTTTGTGCTTGTGTCTATTCATCAAGTAGTCTTATGGCCTCCTTAGGTCTGTTCATCATTTCAATGATTTCCTTTTTAGCTCTTAATTTAGCTTTCAGATGATTATTCTCGGAGCTTATATTTTCAATCTCTTCTATCTTCCTAGTTATCTCGTGATTAGCATTCAATAACTAATTGACCATGTCAAATTGACTGTGTGTCATCCTTTGAACCTCATTGATCCTTTCATCAACACTTGTAGTCATCTACCTTTTGTCTTCTTTAACCTTTTTCTTTCATTTAGTCACTTCACACAGCCTCAATAACTATATTTCATGTTATCTTTTTAGTGTTCTTACTTCTTCATTTAGGATGTTGTTCTCCAATAGATCTTCTATTGTTGCATCAATTTCATTGGATCTACCTTCACCACATAAGTTGTCAATGATTTCTTCCTTGTTCTATGTGGTATTTTGATAAATTTCCATCTCCTTCCTTCTATTTAGGGATTTATTTATTTCCTCCTTTTCACTCTTGACTTGTTCAAATGCTAGCTGAAAATAAATCTTTTGATTCTCAATAACCTTTCCTAACTTGTAGGATTCCATCTCCAAGATATTTAACTCTCAAGTGGTTAGAATTCTACTTATATAACTCATGTTTGATAATAATTGTTGGAAATATAATAGCAAAAGTAAGATTCTAAGAGGGGGTGGGGGTGAATTAGGATATATAAAACTTTCACCACTTTAAACATGAATCACGTTCATACTTAATTTACCACACACATCTCTAACTTAATCTTAAAATTTTCTATACAACATCATATATCGACATATAATATCAGATCTAACATGTAAGTAATGAATCAACACTTGACACAAAGATTGGTAACACATAAATCCTCCAAGGTAAAGGTAAAACTACAATGGGTGTGGCATCTATAAAATATTAGCTACTACATCAGTAAAATGTGTCTGTTAGGGCTACAAAGTTTGATCACTTCTCATGATCTACCTTGTAAGGGGTGTACCCTACTAAGAGATTACAAGACTTATTTAGTCTACCTTGATTAAAGGATTTTAATTACACAATTAAGTGAACGTCATGTTAGGAGATTCACATATGCCTGGTAGGACCACTTTGTTAAATGATATACCTTGAAAAACCTATTAAACTAAATCAATACCTTGATCCTTCAGTATGCACTCTGAATGTTAATGAAATATATTCTCTTTATAATCTAATATCACCTCTTCATGATAGATTTTCAATAACTCCTTATTGCACCTCTTGGTTTCCTTACTTTTGGTTCACTCTTAACTCCACTAAAATAACCTTTAACTTTGCATCCAAACTTCTAACTTAAAACAACAATAATTAGATCAAAAAACCTCCTTAAATAGTTTTTTAATAAATCTTCTAGATCATGATCAATGATTTAGATTCATCCTTTTTCCTATTTAGTCCTAATTTTCTGATTGGTTGATCATCTTTCATAGAGACTGATGACCCTCAATTACATGTGTAATCAATTCCTTGATTAACTCCTCAATCTTAAGAACATGCTTCCAACTTCATAAAATAAATTTATATCAATGTATGTTCCATTCCAAACATTTATACAAAACTATGTTACTTAGCGCATATACCTTACTAACACTCAATTTATATTGGTTCTTTATGTTGTCCCTCGACTATTGTCTTCTACTATTTTTCTTGACCTCTGTATCACTAAGATCATGTATTTCCTTCTAAACAACTCAACAATAAGAATTATCAAATTTCCACAATCCATAAGTAAAGATTATATTTTCTCATTCAATTGTGTGTGTTTTTAGCATCAACATTTCAGATCACACTTAGTGATCCATCATCAATAAGAGAGTACAATAATAGAATAACAAAATGAAATACATCATGACACTTAATCTTCTAGAAAACAACCATTTATATATACTTCTCCTTTACATAGCTTGGTCTGTGTATAGTGGCTCAATCATAGTGTTGACTAACCAACTTTTCCTTGTAAATGACTAAGTGTTTTGCACTAATTGACAATACTAGATTGCCTTCACAATGAACAATATCTCCACAAATATAGTAGATATACAAATAAAAAACCATAGATCCATGAATGTAAGTGTTAATCACTTATTTAGCACAATGTTGATGGTAGAAACTTATGAATCTTTCTTGAAAAGGTGATCAATGATGAACTCCAAGGTTTCAAATGGGTATTTTACAACCTTCTAGCTAGCTTAATTGAAGATAAATGTGAATGTTAACAAGGACACTTTTGCTAGTATCTATCAATTCTATACAACTTTGACAAAATGTAACCACAAAACCAATGTATTTTTGTATTTTCCTTTTTAAGATGAATGTGATTTCTAATTAATGATACTATATGAATTACTATTTTAACTATGTGTTTGAAAAGAAAATAACAAAGACAGAGTCATGAGAGATTAAAGAAAATTACTGAAAGAGAAATTCCTAATAGACATAAGCCAAAGAAATAACACATCTATGAATTAAATACCAAAAGGACCTAGTAGGAAACCAATGAAATTAGGATCAATTCTTCCTTAACTCCACTGATCTAATCATCAATGGGAACTTTAATAAAAAATTGAAAGATGCTCAATGATTCATCAAATTGTACAGCCATAGAAATTGTGCGCACATGAGATAAAACACTATGTAAGAAAAATGATGATCCTTTCTCCAATTCATCACAATAATATAATTTGTTAACATAAGGCAAACACTAGAAGTAAAAGAATGCACAATTACCATAAAATAATAAAACCATTAGCTACATTACTATTCATGATCATGAATTCATAAAATGTGATACAGAATGGCAATATTTACTACACTCAAAATGAGAGCATCAATAACATTTATTATTGCATAGAAATATCAGCCATGAGTACATATTACATCCACATATTTATAAAAAACCATCTCCTTATTTTTGATAGGAGTGAGAGATCTTCTAATGCAAACAACAAAGCTATGTATATACAAACTAACTCTCTGAATGGTGCTAAGTAGGTCTCCACCCTTGTCTATATCAATTAATGAGTGCATTAGCTTTTACATGACTAAACAAAATAAAATAAGAAGATAAGGAGAGAGAACCTATGAGATGATTTGGGAGTTAGTGGAGCTTCAAAAAATGCTAGCTTGGCCTTCTCTAGGCATTTCTAAGAGTTAAACTACTTTTAAAACATGCTTTCGGTGCCTGGAATGCTCATAAATAGTAATTAGTAGTTAACAATCAGTGCCATTGTAACTAATTAAAATTTTTAGTGCACCTTAGTGTTTGTTGCACCTTATGAGAATCATACATATGTATTTTGTGAACCTTTGCACTAACACAACTTTAGGTGACAGGACCAAAATTTACAAAAAATTTCTAGGCATCAAAATTTTAATTCCCAATGCTTGGTTTTTGTGGCCCTTGTACGAAAATGATGTTTGGGTATATCTCTTTTAAATTTTGAATAAAATATATAATTTTTAGGGTATCTAGTAAGTCCAACGATTCATACTTTGTTCATATTTCCTAGTGATATTTACTGACCTCTTGTCTGATCTCAACAAAATCCTCCACCTTGGAGTCTAACTCAATGAGTCTTACCTCAGTTCTAAAAATATGTGTAACATCATCTTTTGAAGATGAAGTCTCAAATAAATCTCTAAACTACTACACTACTACTCCACTTGAACAAAATCGAGTCCTAGAGTCATCTTCAAAAATCTCCAGAGTAGCCACACTATAATTCTTATCAGCTTCCAAAATTTGATCTAGGGATTTATTCTTTACATCTTAAATATCTTTATACAATCCAATCATCAATCTATTTGTTTTCATTATCTTCTCAATCCTATCATCTACTTTATCTATTTCTTTAGCAAAATAAATATCTAGTAGCATCTAGTACCTCTAGCACTTACTCATTTGTAATGCCTCCAGGTCCTTGTTTGATATATCTACTTCATCCATTAACACAAAATCTTGGTCTACTATGGTAACCATTATATCCAAATTCTTCTATTTACCTAGCAGTGCATCCATGTTGGACTCAATAATTTGCACTCATTTGGCTTCAAAATTTGATGCCATCTTTGGCATGCATCCAAAAAATTTCTAGTGAGAGAAAACCTCTCAATTTATGCTAGAGTAGGACCCATAAGAAACATGTAATGGCCTAAACATGAGGTCATTTTGGAGACTATCCTCTTTCACTTGTCACTCTTTTTTGAGGTCTTTTTTGTCCTAGACTTCTCAACTGATGGAGTGATCATTATTGTCCTTGGAGGAGAGGTTTCTTATCCCTCCACAAGTGGTGTTTCCTTTCTCTCTCTAGTAATTTTCCCCTCCTCCAAAACCTCATTAGTATGTAACTATTGAAAATCATCCCTGCTAGTTTCTTGACTATCTGATTGAGTAATTGGTGGTGGCATAGGGGTGGTCTCTTTCTCTATTAGAGGAGGAGGAAATTGTGGCTTTCCTAGTGGCAGAGGTGATATACATATGGTTCCTTGTAGCAATGAAGGCAATTGGTTCCAATCCTCACCTATAGTTTCTCTCCAAGGTATGTGTTAGAAATAGGGATTACTTTGGGGGGGGGGGGGGGGGGTGAATCAGTAATCTAAAAACTATAGTCACCAATTGGATATTATTACTTACTTTAAACCATGCATAACAAAGAAATAAATTAATGTTGAATAGCAATAGTAAAAATACACAAAGATAACTCATGACACCATATTTTGTTAGCTAGGGAAACCCTGGCCAAGGGAAAACCCTAGTGGGGATGAGACCCACTAGATAATATACTAATATATATGTTCCTTGTTAGAGGATGGACCGTGTTAGGAGTCAATGAGAAAATTTAGTCTAACTAGTCCCTATTAGGAGACTTTGAATCCTTATTAGGAGATTCCAACCTTGTTAGGAGTTGTAGTATAATGTATGCAAGAAGAGCCCACTACCTAAACATGCAATTTCAACTACAAGAAGATCTCATTGCTCAAACAAGTAATTTACTATCATTTTCCTTCCTTGTCTGATCTCTGATCTTCAACTCAATCTTAGATCGCCAGATAAAACTTTGCATATATCACTTTCACAAAAGTTTTCCCACTTCGCAATCTTACAAGATAGCACTAATACACCAAGATCACCTACTTCTTATTACAAGTCCTTTGAAAAAATTCCATGCCTTTACATGAGATACTATTGGGTTGGCTAATACCGCAATTCAGTTTTCCAAGTTAGAGTAAACATCTAGGATGTCGGCCCTAATTGGACAAGTAATTGTTTTGCAATCAAAACAATTCTTTCCTTCAATTCTATTGTCCTACTTCATCAAAACACAATTAACTCTATTTTGTAAAATTTGTACAATTTTCTAAGGTTATACATGTCATCACCAACATGTATACTATCTCTATGTAACTTCTCTTGACATAATATGATGTCTACAACATGTTATAAACAAAACAATACAATGTTGTAAACCAAATTCTATATTTAGACAATTTTCTAATAGCCAAAAACTAAGTATCTTTATTTCTGAGGTTTCCTGTCAACATGTACATCATGTGCTGCCATTAGTGAAAAGAATTACATATCACTATTAACCAATTTTCAACAATCTCCCCCTTTGGAATTGATGGCAACAAAATAGGGAAAATTGGCTAAGTGACAAAAATAAAATTAAATACCACACTACATCTAATAGTTAAGTTTTTACATGTGCTCCCCCTTACAATATGTTTTACACTTTTACAATCTCCACATGTATCTCTCCCCTTTGTATCTTTCCCAACAATGACTTTTATACAATTTTCACATGAATCTCTCCCCCTTTGACATCACTGACAAAGGTCAAAATGTCAAGATTTGGTACAAAACTATCAAAAACTACTGAAACTATTGTCTTCCCTTATGCTGATATTATCTTCATACAATCATCAAAAATAATCTGCAAGTTATCCATACCTTTGTTCCAAGTCTCTTTGGTGGACTCTCACTAATGTGAGAATTGCACATAATTCATATGATGCAATCTCAACCGCATTGATATTTGAATACAAAAAGGTTGTATATGTGTCCTTGGCCTTGACACATTCTTCTAGCTTCTTCTCAACAAATGATAACTTTAGAGAAATGGATTCTCTAAAATCAAATGTTCTCTTGAATATTTTCTCTTTCTGAAGTTCTAGTCTACTAATATTATTGTGAATATTGAAAACTTGACTCTCAATATCATCAACTTTGTTAGATGGGTGTTGGATTAGGCTAGATAAAGCCTCTACTTCATTCATCTTTACCTCTATCTAATTTTCCAAATCCTTAGTCAATTTGTATGATAAGGTACACTTAACATAAAAAGCTTTCCTTTCCTACTGACATTTTTGAAGTTCATTTATGCATGTATCAAGATTGACTAATTTTTTCTTGATGTTCTAGCAGATGATGCTAAACAAGTTAGCATTATGGGAAATTTGAGCCTTTTCCTTTGCAACATTTAGCAAATTAGTAAACTCTTCATCAAAAGACTTTAGCACTGCTTGTGATCTTAGTTTGATATCTAACTTAGTATGTTGTACTATCAAAGTATTGTGCAATCTATCACTCACTTCCATTAGTGATCTCTACAAAAACTTAACTATCTTATTCTTCTATAAAAGTTTGGATAAGGATGAAATCAAATCATTCTAATCATCACCATTAGTAGTCAAACTAGAAACAGATAGCAATGTAGATGAACAAGATGGTTTCATCTCATCCTCCTTTTGTTTCTTTTCCACTTCCTTAGCTTTCCTCTCTTCCTCTTTTTTCTTTTTCTTTTCCTCTCTTTCTTTCTTCTCTTCTAATCTTTTCCTTTCTTTGTCCTCTATTTTATTTTTCTTTACTTCTTCTGTAATCCTTCTCTTATCTTCATCTTCCTTTCTTTTTCTATCTTCCTCAAGCAATTGTTGCTTGGCTTCCTCTATATTCTACTTTTCAACTCCTATTAGCCTCTTCTCTTCCTCAATTTGTTTCAACTTTTCCTCAACATCTTTGGTGTTTGGTACATTTGGTTTGGAAACACCAAATGGATTGGTGTCATCAATGTTAAGATTAACATTAGTTTCATCAATCTTCATAGTGTCACCATTGGCTGACACTTCCAAGGTTCTAGGACGTAGAGGAGATGCTGCTTATGACTCTGACAACATCTTAGTGATAGTTTTTGTAGTCTCCTTTCTCAACTTATCCTTCTCACCAACCATAAATACAAATGGCCTCAACTTATTCCTTAGGTATGGTGCAATTTTATTTAGCAATCTCTTAATCTCATCTTCATCATCAGTCTTGCAAATTTTCCTTAGCATAGATTTCCAAAGTTCAAGGTCTTCATCTCTTGCTCAATTCTTCTTTTCTATGAGTCTCTCATAGACTTTCTGGTTCACTACTCCTTTAATATCCTTCATACTTATATTGTTTTCAATGATATGTCTCACAATAGATATATCAGTTTGATCTTTCTCAAAATTATTGGATAGATAATAAAACTTGTTCATCTAAAAATAGTTTTTCTCATTTGCAATTGTTGTGCTTATCCTCTCAATCTTTGGCTTCCATGGTTGTTGAGCTTTTCCTATTGCTTGTTTAGGTGGAATCACCTTTTCAGCTTGCTTGGTTTCCTATTCCTTAACCTCTTCATCATCACTAGATTCAATTATCAACAATGCTTTCTACCTCTTGCCAGGTCTTGTAGCCATCTATTTGACTCTCTTAGTCTTTGTTGACACTTCTTCATCTAATCTCTCTGATTTTATCTTGTGTTCATTGGGTTGAACATCACATACTATCACATAAGAAATGCTTTGTCTTGAAGTTGTCTCAACAATTGAAACTGACAAGGGTTGTGTGTTCAATACACCTTGTTTCATTGTCTATCTCATGGCCTTAGATTCACTTTCTATCATTCTAACCTCAAATAGTGTCTTCTTCATAATTGACTCAACCTTCTTGTGAGATGCCTTCTCCAAGGCTGCTTGATGAGCATGCTGTGTAATCTCATCATACGTGCCAAATCTATACTTAGCTTTATCTTTGTCTAAATTCAAAAAAAAATCAATGTAACTAACTACAACATCATCACTCAACTCATAGCTCAAAGGATCCAAAAATGTTTCTTGAGGTTCTACCGCTTGAATGTATGTATTGTCTATATCAACTAGAATACATATGTCCTCCTTGAACCTATCCATAATTGTAGGTGAGATCCTAAATCTATGTTTCTTCTCATTTTGGAATGTCCTCATAATCAAATTACCACTATCCAATATCTTGTTTGTAGGGTGCCTTTTGCATACCTCTTTAATCTTTTCCATACTGCATCTATCACTACTCATTATAAATGTTACTAACAAGTAAGGAAATCTCTTTAGCACATGAAAGAATATGTGTTTTATCAGTGATTGGAATCTAAATACACCATTCTTTGTTCTCTTAATCTTTTTCAAGGTTTTCCAAGAGTTGCATCCTCAGTATTTCACTCAAATTAACTTTCTCTTTCTCAACACATATATTGTAAACTACATAAATAAATCCTGCTGAAAGTTCATCTATCTTAGAACTTGCACAAACTAAATAAGAAATAATTTTACTAAGAAATCTCACATCATCTTTCTTGATGGAGCTGATTACCATGGATTTCCCATTGTATACTACCTTAGTGTAACTTTTTACTTTCTTCTTAACCATCTTTCCACCAATGGGTAAACTGCCTTGTTTGTTAAGACCAATTACCTCATGAATCAAGTTGGCAAAAATGTCTACTACATTGTCTTGCATCCACAATTTTCCATCATGTATCCTACTCAATATGATTTGAGTCCATTCATCTATATCTAGGTTACGGGAGAAATAATACTTAAACAAATCAAATTCCTTTAAGTGATCAAATTCAAGCTTCATAATCATGTTGTGGTTAAAGACTAGTTTCATATCCTTATTCATATATTCACTATCAATCAATTTAAACTTACAATTCAAATAATTTTCTATGTATTCAAGGTAAACTATGTTGTTTGGAGTAATAGAAAATGTAAGGTTAGGGTTTCCATCACTAGGTTTTATGGAAACTACCTTGAGCTTAGGTCTTACCTCATTCTCAACACTGTGTATATATGGCATATCCATGATCTTTATCAATGATATCTTTTATTGAACAAATTTTGCAAAAAAATGAAAAAATACCTCTTTCCAAAAATAGGATTTGCTATGAAATTGCTCTGACAAGTCACTTCTGGGTGCTCTTCACTTTGAAAGTGTTTGCAATGAAGTAAAATTCAATTCTAAACTCCATTTATCTATCAACTTGAAAAGTACATTAATTGTGTACTTCACGAATATGAAAAAGTTGTTATTTGCATTCTTCAATCAGATAACTGCAATCCAATCTTCAAATGTCACCCAAGGTTTACTATAGCCTCCTTCCATCATGACAAACATCCTAAAGACTATGCATCATGAAATTCTCTATGAAAATATACTTTTCATCAACTTTTATTGTAGTACCTTTAACTCTGAATTTCATCATTACTTTTTTAGATGAGCTCCAAATCACAAGCAAGCTTAGGTACCACCTAAACATGACTAAATAAACCTTTTCCAAAATTTTCTACCTCTAATTTAGTCTCTAGCTAAAGTTCTCAAATTCTGATGCTGTGAACAAGCTTAATTCAACTTGATTCAATCAAACTTAACAACTAACTTTAATCTTCCTATCTCATCATCTAACTTTTCATTTGAGATATCTATTCCTTTCCCAAATGCTTCATTAAGTTCTTCTCAAAGTTTACTCACAATGTTTCTTTGTTCTTCACTGTTAGATCTAAAGTTCCTTTCATGATTCCTTCTATCATTCCTTTTATTTCCAAAGTTTCTTCCATTGTTCCTTCTATCTCCAAAGTTTCTATCCATTCTACAATAGTTAGCTATGCGTTTGAAGTTGTTGCACAACAAACATATAGGTGCTCTACTTCTAGGATTTTGTTGATCATCATGTGCATACCAATTTTGAGCAATGTGTCCTAAGTTGTTACACTGATCACACATGATCTATCTTCTATCATGATTCCTTCTATCATTCCTTCTATTTCCAAAGTTTCTTCCATTGTTCTTTCTATCTCCAAAGTTTCTATACATTCTGCAATAGTTAGCTATGTGTCTAAAGTTGTTGCACAACAAATATATAGGTGCTCTACTTCTAGGATTTTGTTGATCATCAGGTGCATGCCAATTTTGAGCAATGTGTCCTAAGTTGTTACACTTATAACACATGATCTATCTTCTGTCATCATTAGATCTTCTTCTATCTGTAGGGTTAGTATTTACAGACATTCTACTATTTCTTTGTAGACATTTTAATTAGATAACCAAGGCTAGTCTTTCCATAAGGTCTCTATATAGACATAGAATCATCAAGTTTTTTTCTACTAGAATAAAGTTTCTCAAGTTGATGTTTTCACTATGTCAATTCACCTTTCACAATAGTATTGTGCTTATGGAATTCTTCATGATCTTCTTTCAATATTTCAAACTCAAATGTTTTCTTTGCTAGACTTGCTCTCATATCTACATTTTCAGTCTTCAAATTAGATTTGACTTGGCTAGGATCATTTCTCAAAGTCAACTTTAGATTTGTAATCTTCAATTCATGCTTCAAGATCTTATACTATATCTTCAACTTTGAATAGTCATCATCAATGGTCCCAGATTTAGTAGATTCGGGCTTTGATTTTGGATTTTTAATCTTTTCTTTCAACTTATCAATGTATACTTTGGAGTCTTCATATCTATCTTTTAGCTCATCTCTTTCTTCAGTAAAGAGATCAATTTTTTCAAGAGCTTCTTCGAGGTTCTTCATCAACTGTTCCATATCCATAGGGATCTCATTAAGTTGTTAAGCCTCTTCAAAGTAACTATGCTCTGATACCAATTGTTATAAATAGGGATTTATAAGAGGGGGGGTGAATTAGTAATCTACAAACTTTAGTCACCAATTGGATATTATTACTTACTTTAAACCATGCATAACAAAACAATAAAGTAATGTTGAATAGCATCAGTAACAATACATAAAGATAACTCATGACACCATATTTTGTTAACTAGGGAAACCCTGACCAAGGGAAAACCCCATTAGGGATGATACTCACTAGATAATATACTGATATATATGTTCCTTGTTAGAGGATGGACCCCATTAGAAGTCAATGAGAAAATTTAGTATGATAAGTCCCTGTTAGGATACTTTGAATCCCTGTTAGGAGATTCCAACCTTATTAGGAGTTGTAGTATGATGTATGCAAGAAGAGCCCACTGCCCAAACATGAAACTTCAACATGTAGTATAATGTTCAAACAAGTAATTTACTATTATTTTCCTTTCTTGTTTGATCTCTGATCTTTAGCTCAATCTTGGATCACCAAATCAAAATTCACATATATCACTTTAAGTGAAGTTTGCTCACTTTGCAATCTTACAAGATAGCACTAATACACCAAGATTGCCCACGTCTTATTGTAAGAAGTCCTTAGCATAAATACCATGCCTTTACATTAAATACAGTTGGGTCAGCTAAGACCACAATTCACTTTTTCAAGTTAGAGTAAACATCTAGGATGTCAGCTCTAATTAGACAAGTATTTTTTTTGCAATCAAAACAATTCTTTATTTCAATTCCACTGTCCTGCTTCATCAAAACATGATTAACTCTATTCTATATAGTCCAAACAAACTTCTAAGGTTATACACATCATCACCAACATGTATACTATCTCCATGTCACTTTTCTTGACATAATATGATGTTTGCAACATGTTATAAACAAAAAAATACATTGTTGTAAACCAAATTCTATACTTAGACAATTTTCTGATAGCCAAAAACTAAGTATCTTTAATTCTAAGTTTTCCTATCAACATATACATCATGTGTTTCCATTAATGAAAAAAATTACATATCACTATTAGCCAATTGTAAATAGCATGTTGCTTATCACTCTACCCTCCAAATTTATCCTCATTAGCATAAATCAAACTCTAAGAGGTCAAAGACATCAAAGCCATTTCCTTTATTGGACTCTGTCCATCCCTCCTCATTAGTGTGCTCCTCAAGTTAGATTGAATGTTCTGGAATCAAAGGAGGCATCTAGATTTCACTCCTTCATCTTTTCTATTCCATGGCCCTAGCCAACTTGGTTCTCCTATTGAGTGGGAGACACTCGATTTCATCTCCTTTATCTTCCTCTTCTTCCTCAAGTATAGTCTCCATGGTTTAAGGGGATGAGGTTTTCTTCTTCTTCTTCTTTAGCTTCCTCCTCTTATCCCCTATTACCACTATCTTGGTCCATGGGTATTGATGGAGAGGCTTTTTGGGGGGGGGGGGAATGTGTCTCGAGGTGGATTTTGAGCTTCTTCTTCATGAAATTATGCTTCTTTGCTCTGAGCCTCCTCCAGTTGAGCTTCTTCTTCATGCACTTCCTTCTTTCTCTTTTTCCACTTGACCTTATCATAGTGGAAGTAGGCCACTTCCTTCTCAATTTTATAAATCATTCTAGTCATACTGTGTATTTTTCTTGGCAAGTTGGGATAGTGACTTTGGTCCCTTTTCCTTTCTTGGGCCTAGTCATAGCCTATAGTGTTGACACATTAGGGACTGGCTCAAAGTGTAAGGACTTTTGTACCCAATCTCTAGTTAGTTGGATGAAATGCCTAGCCCTATGTTGTATGTCATTAGTCTCCTCTCAGCCAATCTTGACATTCATTATGGGCCTCTCAAAGATAATATCCTTGTTATATAATGGATCCAACACATCTAAAGTATCATTATTCTATATCTTTAAAGGGATGTGTAAATTGAGGGATTTCTCTTCCATTTGTAGACTCATCCTATAATAGTGCCTAATATGAACATCATAGTCATCTACAAAATTCATCAAGTGACCTTCTATCTAGGCATCAGGTATAAATGTCTTTCGTACAAGATGTTGCACCATCCTAATATTATCAAAGGGGGTGAGAGTTAATACATAATCATCCAAGGGATATTGATCCCATTCTAGATCATATGTAGTGATCTTTCTTTTCTTTTTTATCTTAAAATCTCTAATAGGAATGGGCCATACCCATGTCTTATTATGTTTCTTTCTAATTGTATCATAGGTTGAGGCCAATTTTCTAGCTATGTCTAGTAGTATCAATCTATTAGACGGATAGAGGGGAAACTTGTTTGGACATAGCAGGTTCTCTACCACTTCAATATAGGTGGATGTATTGAATTGAATGAAGTAAGCACCCACTTGTTCTACTCATGTGACAACCTCTATAGGTAATATCTTTTCATACTATCCTTTAAATAAACTATATTGTAGCAAAGATGAAACCATCATTCACTAGTCTATACTGTGGACTCTTGAACAAGAGCTTCTTTCATACCAACTAAGGGTACACTATGTATAGCCAAGCATTGGTGTCTTGTATGCTTCTTTTCTTTACTAACCTAGATAATTAGTTGACCTAGTTGCTAGAAGATAGACCACATAGGGATCATGTAGAAGTGAGGGCCAGTCTTTATAAAAATAAGTTGTTTATCTAGGTTATTACTGATGATGGTGGCCCAATCAGTTGGAAACCCTCTCATCTTAGTGGTTTTAATGAAATTAACCATACAAGTTTCAAGATGATTGACTTTGGGAAGTCCCATGACTCTTCTTGGGAGCACTATACTATAGCCAATATCATCTATCATGTATCATTAGGTTATGTCAAACTTTCTAACTCTTCTTTTTGTAGGGGGTTGGGCAATAAGGTACTTCTCCTACACTATGCCTTTCACCTCTTGTTTATGCTCATCGTACTACTTGTCTGCTGTCATATGTAACCTTCTAATATTGGTCTACATGAGATAGGTGAAAAAAATTCTCTATATTATTAGGGTGTATATCCAAGACCATCTCCCCCACAATGCTTCTTACAACCTTCTCCTCTAGCATGTAATGGTGGACCAATTCCATGATCAACTTTAAAGATTGGATGAACACAGGGTGGAGAGCCACATTGACTAATACTTTTATAACTTGTGATGAGATCATCTCCAACCTCTCCCTTAGTTTGTGGCACAAAACTAGGAATAAGTTCCAATAAATGTGGCCCATCTTTGTGTCCTAGACTTTTTAGTGTTTATCCACAAATTATGATTTCTTAGGTGCGCCTTAGAACTTGAAGGTGACTTGTTTAGCTATTATTTTTGCTTCCATAGGTGATGAGGATGATGTCATTTTAGCATGTATGAATGATACATGTTCATAAATATATGTTAAAATCTTGAAAGATGTTAACTAGTAAGACTAGACTAGAAAAAATTGATGATAAATTGGGAAATGAATAGTGAAAACTAATAAATTTATCCCAAATGACTAGAAAAGTGTACTTTCACACATTGTGCACAAGGTTCACCTGCACAAGTGTCCAAGGTGTGCATGGTGTGCTCATTACATTATGATGTGTTTGATGAGTACATGTTTCATACATTTTTAGGTGTGCATATATGACACCTCCTTGAAGTGTTTAACACTTATGTGCATGTTATGCATATAGCACACCATGCACACCATTGTGGGTTGTGCATGTGTGCACCTAGGTTTACCTTGGGCAATTAGTAATAGCTAAGGATGAGCTTGACTATGCATATGTGCTCCAAGGGTGTGGATGTTTTATGGTCAATAGGTGTTCCTTTGGCTTCTCCAAGATGAAAACTAAACATACATGGTGATGGGATTCAAAATTGCATCCCTAATTTTGAGTACCATTCTAAAATTTGAGCCCCTATAAGTGCTTTTAATGCATGTGTACCCAGCTATCACTTTGAGGCCTATGAGGTGTTTTGTGTTTCTAACACCTTTCATTTAGTATATCCATGCATCCTATAATGATAAATTATCATTTTGAATCTTTTCATGAAGAGTCATTTTGAGAATTATTCAAATCAACAATTTTGCCTCGGTGTCAAATAGTGACAAGAAGCCTAGTTTGCATTTCAATATCTTGAACTTGGTAAATTTCCATTACTCTCTACTTTGGGAGTATTTATTATACATATCAAAGAACCTATTTTTCAATTTTCAATTCATTTTGATTTGTTTTGACTAGGTTTTGAATCACTCAAAGTTGGTTGTTTACTATTGTCATGTTGATGCATATTTCTCAGAATTTTGGGAAGCCCTATTTAACCAGTTATAACTATAACCTAGTTGACCAAAATGAATAATTTCCTTTTTTATTTGATTCAAGGGGTTATATACTTTCTATGTTCTAGATTTGAGCATATGGCCAATCCGTTTGACTAGTTTTCAAATGCAATTCCAAATGTAACTTATGAAATTTTACTGGTGTCCTAAAGTGTAGATTGATCAGTAGCCCTATTTGAGATGATAGATGAGACCAAATGGATTGTACCACTTTTTTCTACTCTAAAAATACTCTAAGATTTCCATTTTTTGAGTCTTGACCAATCCATTTGCACACTTTCCTAGGTCCATTCAATTTGCAAAAATCAATGTTCTGCTAATGTTCACAATTCTACAATTCTGAGTACCTAACTTCACACACTTTCCAAATGCACCCAAGTATTCATCATGAGCCCTAATCATATTTTTAAACTCTCCTAATGACTGTGAACTAATGCCCCAATTTTCAGCCCTTCAAGTATCTATCTGACTTGTTTTCAAAGCCAAAATTGAATGTGTTTTTGTTATTTTCTGATATGTTTTTTTATAGGTAGTACAGAGGAGATAACTTTGATAGTCAATATCTTTTGACCTAGATTTCATGAAAATATAGATCTAATAGGGTACAAGAATAAGGAACAAAGAATCTAAATGTCAGATCTGAGGGCCTAGTTATTTGATTCAGTCAATTTTTAAAGTCAGCTCATAGGCCTTCATATTAGAAAATCATAATTTGAAGGAAAGAAGTAAAGTGAGTTTTAAACAAGTGATTAACTAATTAGTCTAAAGGTTCAGGTGTTTCAGTTTGAAATTTTTTTAGCTGGACCCACTTTGGGGCCCAACTAATTTCATCAAATTGATGAAAACTTGTGAGGATTGAATTTGTTTTGAAAGGATAGTATTAATGATCTTGATTATCAAAGATTCCTAGGATATAAATTGTCATCCAAGATCAAATGGGTGTACAGGTAATAAACTCAAATAAATGGGCATATTACAATGTGCTCATACAACCAAGAAGTGGAAGACACTTACATTTAATTTGGTGTTCATGTGTGAAGATATAGAGGTCATCCATAAGTTAGAAACATTAACTCTACCCCTAATAAGTAAGTTGACAGCTAATATGAAAACTTATATGACCATAGTTTTGAGGATATCCTAGGCTTCTTCACAATTGTTCAATAGGTTTTGTATGAAAATGTGGACATAGTAATGGACTATGTGAGAAAAATATTAGATTATGCTTCACTGTCTATTTCTACTAATGGGGTCGGCCATGCAGTATCTATTCTGGAGGTAATTTTGTCTAAATGCCTAGACAAGAAAATAGAGGAGGATGCAAATAATGCATCATGAGGTCAAAATGAAATACTTGAATCTGATTTTGATACTCACAAGAAGGAATTAGAGAGACTTAAAGAAAAGGATCCCAAATTTTTCAAGTTCTTAAAAAAGTGAAAGAAAGAATTTTTGCATTCTAACTATGATGATGATAAAGTAAATATATCTAAAGAAAATGAGAATATCAATGAAGGTGTCAAAATCAAGAAATGAGAAGAGAGAAACCAAAAGATCTTATGTCCTTCACCAAAGAAACTTGAGACAACTATGCAAATTGATGCTTGGTGTGAAGAAATAGTGAAAAAATAAAGCATGAGATTTTTGAACTATCTTCTTTAATTTCCAAGTTGCATGTCATTAGGGTGACTCAAGAAGAAAGGGAGTAGGACAAGATTGTCACTTGATGCTCTTTCTCAAGCATGCCATGGACTTTCACTCAACTATTTGTCAGAGTACATCCTACTGGCAAGCATTAGGCAAGAAATATGTTGTGTGAGAGACCAAAGGCTATTCCTTAAACCTAGATAGTTGGCACCTTGTCTCTTTGAAGCAAAATGGAGGTGATCATGACATAATTTTCATCCTCCATCACAAATCTAAAAGACTTAGTTCTCTTTGTTGTGAACAGCTCAACCTTGCAAAGCTTTCCCAATTAGGAACTCTATGCCATGATGTCATTCAAACGAAACCTCTTTGGATTATTTTCAAAAGATTTATGGTCATTCAAATAAAGGAGGATCTTATCATGAATAGTTACAAGATCATTGGTGGAAGAGGAGCCAATGTTCATATAGAAAATGGAGATTTTAATACAATATTGTACATGAATAACATTATTATTCATGGAATTCATATCCATGACTATAAATCTACAAGAAATACTAATTTTAGAATCTCACCCACCCATTATGGGTATAGAACTATGAGTGATGGATATGGAATTAACATCTTTGGATCAAGCACAATTTGGGTGGAGCACTTTTCATTGTCAAATTCTACTAATGGACTGATTGATTTCATCATGAGTTCTACTGCAATCACAATTTCAAATAACTTTTTCACTCACCATGACAAGGTGATGCTCCTTAGACATAGTGACACCTATACCCAAGATGTCAAAATGCAAGTACCAGTTGCATTCAACCACTTTGGATAAGGTCTTTCTTAGTGTATGCCTAGGTATAGAACTCCATATTAATCCTTTCACAAAGAAAATGAGATATTAGCTTGAGGAAGGAGGGAGTTACATGATGAAGCTAA
The DNA here is from genome assembly GCA_028749045.1 of Cupressus sempervirens. Lineage (NCBI taxonomy): Eukaryota > Viridiplantae > Streptophyta > Pinopsida > Cupressales > Cupressaceae > Cupressus > Cupressus sempervirens. The sequence goes on along the minus strand of CM053793.1, from coordinate 107,943,859 downwards.
CATCACATTTGGTAGCCTACCTAAGGGATTGAATCCCACATTCATCAAGCAAGGTAAGCTTTAATGTTTAATTACACAACCACTCAATGTTATAGTATCTTAAAGACACACTACTTTTGGCAAGAGACTCATGCCCATGAGGGGCCCACCTAACTAGCTGGGAGTAAAAATAGAAAAAAAATTTATCCACATGCAGATGAAGACATCATGATGTCATTAATATTCCATGTGGAAAGAATTCACAACATCACAAAACAAAGTAGGCAGTTAGGAAATAAAGTTGCAAGGTTGTGAAAATGTTAGGCATCAATTTGCACACGGTTAGGAACTAGAGATGTGAGGTCATGAAAATGTTAAGCTTTGATTTGTAAGGATAACTACATCATGAGGTCAAACTACCACAAAGTTTTGAAAAGGTTTAGGCACTACTTCGTAGGGTTATGGTAGCTCTTGACAAAAAAGGCTCCAAGGTTGCATGGTTGTGCCATGTGGCATAGTGGGGACCAATCATGATGTTGCACATGGTAGTCAAATTGGAGGCTTGACTGAGGTAGGGATTGGAGAAATGAGGTAAAGTGGAAAATTTTAAAATATTAAAAATTAAAATATCTCCAAGATGAGCACTCAAATGAAAAATTTAAATAATTTAATTATATTATATAGTTTTAACTATGTAATTTTTTAAAATTTTCAAACTTTAATTTTTTTTTAAACAAGCACCAGGGGCTTCATATTTGTTCAAAATCTAAAGGGTAATATACTATTGAAAATGGGTGAAGATAAACTTTCCAAATCTATAGAAATATGTTTAGGTCTTCAAGGGTAAAAGATATAAGTAGATTTGTGAAAATAGGGGTGTTCTCAGTATAATAGGTGTTTTTCATCATTGAGCTTGAGAATCAGTTGAAAATAAAATAGGGGAGTTTGTTGGCTCTAGATTTGCAGGAAATATGCTTAGGAATGTCATTTTGACTCTAAAAGTCATTGAGATTTCATTTTGGCATGTACTTTTAGTAGTAGATCTCGCATTTTTTTAGTTAGTGTCTTCCCCTTCATTTGGGCAATTCCTAGAGCATTTTTCAAACAAAATGATGGAAGTCTAATTTTTAGTTGAAGAGAGTAGAGAGAAGTTTTCATAAATAGGTGGAAGTTCTTCAAGAGGACAAATGGTATCATTATAGCATATCTAGGATTTCTTTCATTCTATTTAGTCTCTTCTCTTCTCTTTCTCTAGGGTTGGTTCCAGTCTTTTGGAAATTTTCCATAGCATCAAGATTCCACCATTCTTCAGCATTTATCTATTATAATGAATACCAATTAATGAATTATAGAGATAGTTTTAGTCCATTCAGTTGTTTCAAGAGTTAATTTCATGCATCTTCATGTTTTTGTTTCAAGGAAATAAACAAAAAATAGCATAGTGTTATAATTTCATTTTGATTCTTGTCTCCTATTTGTGTTGTCTGTAATGTTTTCTAATTTTTGAACAAAGAGCTTAAACCCAATTGCAACTCGCAACTACTTAAAGTTGTATGTCTCAATATATTTTTCTATTGGAACAAAGAGCCAAGTAAATGCTTGATATATCTGACAAGGTTGTAGATTTCATAGAAGGATATTTGATGAGTATGAGGTTCATTTTTAACAATGTTTTTTGATTCACAAAGTGATATGATAGATCTAGAGTCTTGATATATGAGATGTATCAATGATATCCAAGAATGTGTGTTAGTAATTTGTGGAATTTCCCAATAGAAAGGCATTAATTAGGTACATGATCTATATGTTTTGTTGTTCATACCTTCGTTTTTCTAATAATCAACACATTAATCAAAATATTTTCACTTTTATGTTGAAGAGCTAAAGGGATTTACCCTCACTTGGCTCGTCAAGTTCATAGGTCATGTTATTAGCTATTTCGTGTCTATGTTATTTACATAAGTAATTGAAGAATTAGGGTTTCAATATGTTTTATCCAGATTCAAATATATGTTTTAGCAATTGGTACCATATGAATGAATCTATATGTTCACCTGCCTAGGTCTTGTAGAGCCTAAAGGAGTTTAGCCTTATTGTTGGCCCCAATGTTTGAATAGGTATGTTGAACATGGGAATTAACTACCCCTAGATGTATTTGTTCCTATCATTGGGTTTTTCAAAACCTATTAATTTAGGATCCAACATGTGGGGGGGGGAGAGAGACCCTATATTTATAGGACCAAGAATCTTAAGGGTGTACATAGCATACCTTTGAGGGTGCATACATGGGTATGTGCACATGTGCACCTCCTAGGAGTTATTCTCTTGATTGCACATTGCACACTTCTCGTGCATGCACATGTGTGTAAATTTATCTACCTTATGAAAAAAATTATCTTTCCAACCTCATGACTCCATTTGGGATCGACCAACTAGACATTCTAGATTGACCTAAAGCTAGAGGGAGACCCTATCCATCAAGGCACCTGACTAGGTTCCCAATTTTAGGGAAGGATATCCCTTACCCTAAAAGAAAAGAGGGAGTCTCTATTTTTGATTCAAAATGGGGCATGTGTTGTGAAGCCACAATAGTAAGTACACTCTAAATTCATGAATGTTTATAAATGTAGATCTCCTTTCTTATTAGCCAACCCCACCATATCTTATGAAAAAATAAGATAGATCTTAAGAAGAAAGTGCCTTAAATAAGGGTCATCAATGATTTATTTCTTTCTTGCCTTTAACCCCTTGAGAACACCTTAAAATATTGTGTGTAAATGATGTATTGAATGTATACTTGCTCATTAAAGTATAAATTACATGTATAATGATGAAAGATAAAATGAAGTGAATAAGCCTCCTTTTATAATAATTTTAAAATTACATTGAAAAGGGGCTGACCACTTTTTGGTAGAAAAGGAATGAAAAATCTAAAATAAGCATCAAATTTGATAAAAAATTCCCTTGGTTAGAGGGTGATTTGACACTGTACCTAGGGTGACATATGACCTCATGCCTTACTTGGGATAAGTGATAACTTATACCCATACCATTTGGTTTCTTTATATTGAGATGCCCTCTAGGATCATAGGGATGGAGAAATATTGATAAAAAAGAGGTAGAAACTCAAAAAAAGATAGCATTTCAAGAATAAATACATACATGTTGTAGGATATCCCTTAAATGGTGCTTAAAAATTCTTTAGAGATTCCAAATTAATGAACACATCTTGAGATGGTACACTAAGCAATTGTAATTATCTACTTTTAGCTTTTCCCATTCCTTGTTAACGTGTCCCATGCCTCTTTTTCTTTCTTTCTTGTTTCTATTCTTTGGAGGATGATCACATGGATTTCCTAAAGAATGTATAAGCAAAATTTTCTATTTTTCTTCCACTAGTATTTCAAGAAATCTTTCTCAAGTTATGAGAGTATCATTACATATGAAGCTCTTAAATAACCATTATCTATGATTTCACATACAATATGTGATCTTAAAATAGAATGTTCAATAAAAAAATATTTATAGTTCTTTTCTTCACTAAAGGAGCTTGCATACTAGTAAAGAAGCACTAAACAAAGAATCAGATGATAAAGCTCAAAACAAAAATGAAATTTAAATAAATGTGGCTCTAATACAACCTCTAGATCCAAGTGATTAAGAAAAACAAAACAAAACAAAATTCTATAAAAAAATTACAAAGATTTAATAAATCCAAATGCACAATTCATATACAATTATAGATCTACAAAAATTTGTCTTGTATTCTTTATTACAACTCAATATTTTTACATACAATTTGACATACTTTATATGTGAAGACCATATTACATATAATGAGATCCTAGGAAAAATAAATTCAAATTGCATACAGTGATATAGAGAGAGTTTTCAATGTTTTTGATAAGATAAACAGGTTTTAAGGGATCCTGAAACCCATAAGTTTTGCAAAAAACAAGGCTGATAATAAGCAAAAGAAGCCCAGCCAAAACAGGGTTCCAATAGCTGAAAAAAGCCCGAAGGCCCAATCCAAAACAAAGGCCCATAGAAAGGCCCAAAAACAAACAAACTAAAACAAACTACAGAAAGCCTGTCCAAAAGCCAAAAGCCAGAAAGATGAAAATACAAAAAATAAGAAAACTAGTCTTCAATAATCTTCTCCATTTCCTACATAGTCTGAGCTGCCTCGACTATCTTTTGTTTCTCCTTTTCCATTTAATCCTGGACCTTCTCTATGCCCTAATCCATACTGGTGAATGTACTAATTGTGGCCTCGTCATCATCCAGCCTGGCCTTATCCCTGTTCTGTCCTCCCTCCTCCACTAGGAAACCCCTATCCTTAAGTTTACCGGCAAGGGATTGGATGTTGTCATTCATCAAACTCAGGAGAGAAATCATCTAACTTGCTAGGTTGTGGTTGTATTTTTCAAGATTTCTAATTCTCCTTTCATTTAAGCTTTCTCTGTTATCCTGGTTCTCCTGGCTGTCAATACTTGTCTTTTTCTTAGTACTTTCCATCTGGGATACCTTTTCTATAACTTCCTCTAGCTCATGGAAGAGCCATTTCATTGATCTGAAGTTTTCAATCATACTACTATGGGCATTATTCAGAAGGTTCATTCCAATCTCCCTTGCGTTGTCTGAAATGGCCAGGATAGTTGGGTCTATGAGCTCATTGAGCCTAGGCTCCTCCAGGTTGTCCACTAGGATCTGAGGGTTCATAACTTCCCTAAAAATCCCCATAGTAGCAGTCCTCACATTAAAATTTTTCTAGGCCTTTCTTCTATTATTTACCTGCACTTCCTCCTCATTCTCACTAGTAATGACATTCATTGTTTCCTCTGAAGGAGGCTGAGACTGGACAGGGGAGAGGGGAAGAGGAATAGCATTTGTCCTCTATTTTCTAGTCTCCTCAACTCTCACTACCTCCCTCTTCTATTTTTTCCCAAGTTTCTCCTCTTCCAACTCCTCCTCTGACTCATTGTCAGAATCTTCCATATCCATTTCCTCCTTCTCCTCAACATAACTCTCTTTTGCTTGAGCTTGGCTATGATCCCTAGGGATTTTCCTGCTGGGAGTTGTAGCTATGGACTATTTACTGCCTTGACCTTTATTCTTCTTTCCTAAGGTAACATTCTCCTCCTCTGAGCTAATGCTCTCAATGTCATCAGAGTCTGAAGAAGAGTTGGAGCTGCCTTTGTCAACATCCTCAACTTGAGGAGGGTTATTGCATATAGACTGAGCTTTGAAATGCTCATGGATGAGGAGCAATAAACCCTCATGCAAAGTAGGGTTAACAATGGCTTTCTTCTTGAAACTAGAGATAGCCTTGTTTATAGAAGTGAGAAGGTAAAAGGGAATGGAAATTCTACTCTTATGGCGAAAATGATTTAAAATCACAAAATGGTGAGTTCTAACCCGATCAGACCTAGGGTTCAGGGTAACATAATCAATGAGGGCATATAAAACATACCTCCAGAACTTCTTTATAGTCTCTGTCACATATAAAGACTCTTTCTTTTCTAGCTTGTTCATCTCTATAGAATTTTTCACAAACTCCTTGACTGCATTGGACAAAAGTTTCTTGTCCTTGTAGAATTTGAAACCCTCCATAGGGATACCAGTGACCTCTGCAACCACCTCCTCTGTGATTTGGAAAGAAACCCCATTCATCTTGACCTTGCCATTGTTCCATGAGTTCACCATACTGTTGGTGACTCCAGGGTCAAAACCATGGAGTTTCTCAAAAAAAATTGCAACCCCGCCCTTTTCTAGTTTTTTCCAGACTTTGCCCATATTCTTCCACTTCTCCACTTCACCCACTGGCTCCTTTCTGCTTCATTCTCCAGTCATGACATCCATTTTTTCTTCAACTATTCTCATGAGCCCCAATCTCTGCAAAAAAAAATTCCATCTAAGATTTTGGCTCTGTTTCTATTATTGGATTCATGATCATTCACGTCTCTAATACAATAGCAAGTGAAAATGATAACGATCCTCCAAACGTGTTGAAATGACAGAAAAAATCCCTTGAGATTACAAAAACCAAGAAACTTATTATGGCTTATTCCAACATCCAATCTTTCTTTATTAAACATGATTACAGTTAGATTGACCCATACTTCTGTGGATTTTCTCCAACTCGATTAGTGACTTAACCTCCATCGGAAAAAAAAAATTTTGAAATGCCACATCATCTCTTTGTCTGCTCCCACCCCTTTGTTAGAGAGATTTTTCAATGTTGCATATAGAAATTTGGGTTGAATAGTTGGTGCAAAAGAAGCAAAAACTACTAGATCCTACAATTACCATATTTTTAAATATTTCACTAAAATTGTAAATTGTAAATTTTCACAAGAAGGAGGTAAAATTGACTCTTAAATTCTATATGATAAGGTTTGTGTGAACTAACTAAATTAACATTTTAAAGTTCAATTATTTCCAATATTGATAACACAATAATAATAATAATAGATGCTTCATGGAAGCCACACATAATTGAGAATTGACTAGAAATTTTCACCATTTAAGTAATCAATAACATCATTTCTAAACATGAAAATAAATTTTTAATGATTGGACAAAGAAAATAATTAATCCATTCTTTACTCATTATAGAGAATCCTAGAAAGGAAATTGTTATCCATTACAATCATTTTTTATTGTTCGAAATCACTTTTTAAATAATCTCTATTCCATCCAATAAATTTTTATTACTACACAAAATTATTTTGTGAAAGAGATCTAGTTTTCCAATCAAAAATTATTTCCCTTAATTCAATTTGTATAAAAGGTTTGAATTATCGATTCTTCATTTATTTTCTTTTTCCCCTAATTTTCCTTTCAATGATAATATTTTATTTCCTTATAACTACTTGATTCCTAAATCTCCAAGAAATTTGTTTTCTCTGTTTTTTTCTACCAAAGAATGTTTTCTCTATCTTTGTAAATAGATTTTATTTCTACAACAATGACATTTAATTAGTCAAACTAATTGATTTATTGAGGTAGTACAAGGAAAGATAATCCATAAAGAAGATGCTTGAGCCCTAAAAATTAATCACACAATGGAATGTAAATAATAACACATTGATTTAGATCCACAACAATGGCAATTCTCATAATAGAACCACAAGATTTATAGCCAGCATGCCTAACTATAAAGCCTTTCGGGTTATGGCCAATTACAATAATAGTTTTACATGACCTCGCATGATTGAACCCCTAGCTACTTGAGATCCACAATCTAGTAGTATATCTAAAGAAGAATATAAACATGTTCTTGTAAGCAACCAATCAACCTTGTTGTTTCCAAAGCCCACACTTAGATACTAGCTCTTCTCAAACTTTTCTCATCTTAGTTGCTTTATCTTTCCCATTGTGAACAATAATGACTCAAGACATCGAAAGGACCCCTACTTATACTAAACCAAGCTACATGTCAACCTATAAAATTACATTAAATAAAAAATCACATATTAAATAAACCCTCAAGCCACAAGTTGGCTTAGCAGCAAACATTAAATACATGAAAATATAAAACACTCAAGACAAGCCCCAAGTTTGCAAATCATAACTAACTCAAATAAAAAAATGAAAGTATACACCCTTATTCAAAGGTCCATGTGCCATCCAACTCTCCAAATCAAAGACAGCACATGTCAAATCCCTTGGATCAAAGCTCACGAATACTAGTAAATCAATAACATATAACCAACAATAAGCAAAATGAATCTAGCTCCATGATGATAACTCCAAACTCTATGTGCACTTAGGATAAGGTCTACTAATATGCCTTAAACACATCCCAAACTAAAAAAATCATCAAATGCACAAAATGTTGATCCCAGATTGGTTTTGATAGATGAGTTTCCACACACTTTAGTTATTTACTTAGTTCATGCCAAACAAGTAGTACATGCCAAGCACAACATGTATATTATAGAGCATGCCGAGTTTACAGTGAGTTCCAAGCCACTCAAGTGTCACACAAAAAATGTATGCCAAGTGATTCAGAAGCTAAGTGAATAGTAGATGCTGAGTCACAATAGAAAGATTAGTATATGTCTAGCATCAGAGACTTTAGATCCTAAGTGACACAAGTTTGACATAATTGTTTGTAAAGGCACAAACAACTATGTAAACCATTTTTGAGCCAACTAAAGATTGAACTAAAATATTTTGAAGATAAGGACAAATATTTAGTTGGATTCCCAATGCAATTACATGCAGCCAATCATAAAATGGGAAGGATTAAGAAAAAAAATGTGAATTGCAACCATAGATTCATACCTTACCCTAAGTCACCTAAGTCTTCTTAAGGAGGAAAAATCCTAAACTTTCAATGATTGTTCAAGGAGCAAAGAAATAAGTTTGCATGTGAAAATAGAGAATTTATGGTGACTAAGGAGTAGTGATCTGAGACTACATTGTAGAATTAGTTAGAGAAGAATAGAGGAAAAGAAAAGATACAACAAAGAGAGGTTTGATCAAGAAATGATTGAAGATACATTTGTTTAGAGGTGATTTGTTATAAAGCAATCAAGTGCTAACCACATAATCAATGCTAAGCCATTCTAACAAGTGATTTCAATCAAAATCTCTTAACACAGTAGTCCTAACAAGCTATATTGAAATCCTCTAACAAGGTGCTTACTTAATTGTGAGTTAAAGTCCTTTAGCAATGCACACTTCTAACAGGGTGTTGAAATCCTTTAATAGGGTGAGACCTAACATTTTTTGTAAGCCTTTAACAAGGTAGACCTTTCACAAGGTAGATCATGGTCAAAATATTATAACCTTCATTGGATACACTTTATTACTACAGTAGTGAATATTTTTGGATGTCATCCCAACCCCAGTTTTACCTTCTCATTGGAGGGTTTCTGGGTAATCATATCTGGTGTTATATGTGTGTTAATGCTTATATGTTTTACATGTTTTAGATGTACATACTTTACATGATATTTCAATTTACTCATTAAATGTATGAGATGGATGTGTGGTGAAATATTTATGGGTCCAAGTTCAAACTACTGATTCATCCCCCCCCCCCTTGCCCACCCCCCTTAGAAGTTTACCTTTCCTATTGTAATTCCAACAATTGGTATCAAATCCTTGTTCTCTGAAAGAGAAGCTTTGCAACTTTGAAGAAATATCTTAGAAATGGAAGTTGACAAGTTGGGAAAGACTATTGAGAACTAGGAGATTAAAATACATCTCATTCTATATCAATTGAATCAAGCAAGAGAAGACCTAAAGAGATCTTTGAAGAGAAGGAAAGAAATTGCTATTGAGGAGAATGACACACAATATAGAGAGATAGATACTACTAAGTTATTTGCAGATGGAGACTCCAATAAATTTGATGCAGTAGTTGTAGATCTAATAAAAAAGAATAGATCCCAAGATAAGGAAATTAGAAATCTCAAGTTAGAGCAAGAATCACAAGCTATACTGCTATCTGAGGTGACTAAATAGAAGAAGAAATCCATAGAAGACAAAGTCATGATTGAAGAAGACAAAATAATTTTGGCCAACAAACTGGAAGAGAATTCAATAGAGCTAACCAAGATTTCCAACATGCAATTGGATAGTCTAAGTCAAATGATGAATGACAACTATAAACTGAATGTCAAGGACATTGAAATAACAACATTGAAACTGTAGAATGAGAAATTGTAGAGTGACCTAAAGAGGGAAAAGGAATTTGCTAAAAGTTTCAACAAACCAAGTGAAGCCATCAAATACTTTAAGAAATTGATGAGATCCCCTAGATCCAATAATGATACATCTGGACTGGGATACACAAGCACTAAAGAAGGAGAGTCATCCAAAAATACAAAAGAAAGGAACAATAAAGGTAAGAACTCAAAACATACTTGTCATAATTGTGGTAAGAAAGGACATACTGCTAATGTGTGTAGGAGAAAGACTACAAATCATAATGTGAAGCATAAGAACATGGTTCATTTCCATAAGTGCAACAAACAAGGTCATTGGGCACATGAATGTAGAACCTAGACCATGCACACATAGAGATTTGAAGGATATTGTTACAACTGTTAGAAGTATGGACATAGAGCTTTTGAATGTAGATCCAAACCCATGTGATCATCAAACAAACAAAAAAAGGTAAGAAAAAATGGCAACTCTTATAACTGGGATTATAATACAAGGTATAGCTATCATTATTTTCATGAATATGGACATGTTCCTAAGAATTGTATTAGAACCCACTTTAGAGGTAACTACAAGAGGTGGTTGAGTCAAACCACATGTGTCAGTTATTTGAAGACTAGTCACATCAGTAGATATTTTCCAACTAGTTCAAAGGCAAAGGCAAGGCAAATGTTGAAAATATTAGAGATGAAATTAATCAGACATGGAAGAAAAAGGATGTTTTTAGTACATCAAATGGAGAAGGGATCACTTCACCCAATGGGTTAGGTGATCACACCTCATCAAACTAAGAAATTAAGAGGTATGTGGGACTAATATTTAAAGGCTATATAATACATCAGTTCCAAAGGAATTTAGTATTGAACATATTACATTAGCATAAATAATGATGCAAGATGTTGTTAGGAATTTAAGACAAATCTTTAAGTTTTTCATGTTACTACTGAGCATAAAAATTTTCCTATATGTGCCAAGTAAAATTCTTGATGATGTCAAGCTTATAGACTGGCTAGTTGATTCCAAGCTCGTAGTGGTTGCTAAGTGACTAGAATGTTAATGGATGTCAAGTGAGCCTAAAATTGGTTGATGTTGAGCTTATAGTTGTGTAAGCACTCATCATTAATTACAAAGTTTCAAAGGGTATTTCATTATTTTTTACTCATTTTTCATCATTTTGAAATTGAGAAAGAGCTAGGAGAAAAGAAGGTGATCTAGAAATTCATTCAAAGTGATTGCAAAAGATTCAAGCAATGATTCATCACCAATTCATCAAATCTTATAAGGTATTTATCAAGAGCCAAGCTATGTAGTTTATATTTTTTTAAACCATAGTTTTACAAAAGGGCATCTAGTTCAAAGAATGTAGAGGGAAAGGAGGTTTTGAATGTTCAATTAGTGAGTAATGAAGTTAAGAAAGTCATATTCAAAGCTATTCCTAATATTTCTTACAATCAAGACTCCTCTAGTGTGTTATCTACAATACCACCAAATTTATTAATGGTGCAAGATGTAAGGAAATGCTACAATTGTAAGATAAGAAGCATTGGTGATATGGAGATTAGGGAAGTATACAATAGACTCTGTGATAATGGTTTACTAAAGGAAGAATTCAAAATCATTGAGAGGAAAGGGTTAACACAAGCCCTAGATTTTCCAAATGTGTTTAAAATTGAATGGATAAGGATAGTGCTTAGCCAAATTCATGATAGTTCATTATGGCTAGATAATTGACCTATCAAAATAACCAAGAGGATAATCCATAGGTTTATTGGATACCCAACCCTAGATTGGCCTAAGACACTGAGAAGTGATGCTAAGGAGGTGATTGAGAAGAACACTATAGTTGTATGGAACAAGAGAGGCATCACAATTGATACAATTACTGATCAATTGATAGAATTTTTTGTTAGGGTTATTTCACACAAGTTTTACCAATCTAGTAGATTAAATAGTGTGCCTTGTATAGTTGTAGATATGAGATATAAAATTTTCAAGAAAGATCATACATATGATCTTGCAAAATTGCAACTACAACAACTAGTTGAGAACCTTGGAGTAGTTAGAAAGACAAAGAGTGCACAATGTAAATTTGATTCTATATTGATATGTATATTCTTTGATGTGCAAAACAAATTTCCTATATTTGGCACATTTTCATGGAAAACCAATAGGTTAGTGGCAATGCAAATTGGTGAATACATTGAGGAATTGGAAGAAAATTTTGAATCTGTGATGACAAGCTACTTTAAGGACTTCAAGAAATCAAAGAAGAAGAGATTGAGAATACCAGTATCTTTGGTAGAGAAGCATTATAATGATTTTTTTTTTCTAGTAGACTTTGACTATACTTTTGCACAAGCTACTACACCAAGGGTAAGATGGTTGAGACCCTTAGGATATGAAATCAATGTGGATGAAGCCTCTCTAGCTATAACAGCTTAAATTTTTGTAGAGGTAGATAAAACTACAAAAGCATTTGGAAATTATGAAATGGGAAAGTCCAAAATCACTATGGAACTCAAGACTACCTCTGCCATGAAGAAAAAGGAGAAGATAGTGAAGAAGTTGAAAGCCAAATTTGGAGAGGGTGTCAAGCAAGAAGAAGAAGAGAAGAAGAATAGGATGAAGAGGAAGAAGATTATCAAACACAAGCACCACTAGCTTTAACACAAGGTATGGGATAAGATTAGCCAAAAGAGGAGACTGAAGTAGTTGGAGGTGTCAAGAAAGAAGAAGTTGAGGAAGCACCTACTCCCACTAAACAAAAGAAGAGGAAGGCCAAGGCACACCCTATAGCAAGGGCTGAGAAAATTGTAAAACCAAGCCAAGCCAAGCCTACAACACCTACTATAAGGGCTAGTGCATGTGCAACTACACAAAAGGCTAAAGAGAAGAAAAAAATAGCAGAGCAAGGATTTCAAGTGTAGAAAAGACCTAGGAGGAAATACATTGCACAAGTTGAGTCTAATGAAGAGAAAATAGAATCAGATGATTACAACCAATTCAAAGTGGTGAATCGTAATCCTCTGTTAGACTTAGAAAATTTATGTGAAAATGTTAAGAATAGTGTAGACTTGTCAGGATTCTCTCATGTAGATTTTGACAATCTTGGTAAAGTATAGAATAATCAAGTGAAGAAGGCCATATATTCCATGATGGAAAAATTCAAGACTACCCCACTAGAGATTGCCAACTTAATGCCAAAGAGTTTATATGATAGAGTTGAGAAAAAATGACACTGTTGTCTAAACCCAAAGAGACAAATTAGAGAGACATCTCTTGTACAAGTGATGCTTGAACTCACTAAGGCTTAGATTGCTAAGACAATAAAGAAATATGCAGTTAGATTTACACCCAAATATAGAGCCTTTAGTATATTATAAAACAATATTGAGGATGTTGTTAAGAAGTCCACATAGATGTGGATTCTTACTTATGGGGTGACTACAATCAAGGAAGGAGAGAAAGAACCCATTGAAGTCAAGGATAATGAAGAAGATGATGATCATGAAGACACTATTGAGGGAGTAACATAAAGGCATATAGATGACAAGGCAATAGCTAAGCTAGAGAAGCAAGAGGAATAGAGTGTGCAAGACACACAATTATCAAGTGTTAGTCCCCAACATGTAACAAGTATGAATACTAAAACAGTAACTGTTAAGGATTTTTATGATCCCTCAAGTCAGTCATGTACAAATTTTGGACACTACACTAAGAGATACATCTGAAAATGTTGATACAATTGAAGTAAAGGATACAATGGAAACTCTAGCCACTATAGAACAATAGAATAGAATAGATTAGATAACCTTGTTTGCACCTATGGCACAAGATCAAGGTGCATCACAAGTCATTGTGGAAGTCAAGGGAAATCCTAAAGATATAGAGCTAGCACCCAGAATGAAGGAGCAAGTAGCTATACAATTCTTGGTAACCTTATTAGTATTTGGCACTCCTTCCACTAACACTCTTCAGAAGTTGAGCTCAGATGCAACACCATTGCAGATCTTAATGCTAAGCCTAACTACATCAAAGGTAGAAGAGGTTATACAATATGGAGATGTGAGCCTTGATGAAGAAATTGTTCTACCAAAGTATGATTATGATACAATGACTATAGAAAAAATGGACATACTCCAACAAGCCCTAGCAATGAAGAAGCATCAAGAAATGCTTAAAAGGGAGCACAAGCAGAAGTAAGCACTATAGGATATCAAAGACATATTTTTAGATGCATTTAGTCTACCAACTCTGGATGAGACCAAGCCACTCATAGAAAAACTAAAAAATATAGTAGAAAAGGTTAGTGATGATGACTTAGATACAAATGCAAAATTACTTGAATGGTTAGAAAAGAAGTTTCAAAGAAAAGTCAATGAGAAAATATCAAGTGATATAGTACTGACACAAGTTGCATTGGAAACTAAGGTTGAGGATGTGAAGAAGGTTCTTGAGAACATTTTCTCATTGTATAGTAAACTATGTAATCCAACACTCTTCACCCAAGAGACTAGAAGCCACATTTTGAGCTTGAAAAGTTAGATTAGTACATCAGGTGCAAAACTACCAATGACACTAGCTCAAAGTGAGAAGAATTTCAAGACATTGCTACAAACCTAGAGTTAGTTAGTTGCATTCTTAGTAGATGATGCCAATATAAGGGCCAGATTAATTAGCACCCAAACCACTCTAACCCCTCATATGGAAATTTTGCACAAGGAACTTGGCTATGTTGAAACCTTAATAAAGAAAGACCCAAATCTTTCTACACTAGATGGTCTAGTCCACCTTGTTGTCAAGCTTGCTATCAAAATAAAATCTTTTGATGTAGCATGTGAGAACTGGGATGTAGCTCTCAAGATAATCCTAGATGTTCATAAGTCCTTTTTGGATGAACACACTATAAGGGTATAGCCCATTTGACATAAATGTCAAAAGAGGGGAGAATAAGATAATGGGGGAGAGTAAGAAAAAGGGGGATATAAGGAGAGTATGAGATAATGGGGGAGAGTAAGCAAAAGGGAGATATAAGGAGAGTATGATAAAGATATAAGGAGAGTAAGCAAAAGGGAGATATAAGGAGAGTATGAGAAAGATATAAGGAGAGTATGAGAAAGGGGGAGTAATAAACAGAGAGAGAGAGAGAGAGAGAGAGAGAGAGAGAGAGAGAGAGAGAGAGAGAGAGAGAGAGAGAGAGAGAGAGAGAGAGAGAGCAGAAAAAAGATAGATTAAGCTAAGGGGAGCAAGCACAAAATAGCATGAAGTCAAAGAGTATCAGTTGAGGCATATTTAATCAACAGGAGTATAGAATTTTGGTTACAAAAAATACCTATCAACTCAGGGGAGTTATCAAATTTTGAGGTATACAAGTTGTTACAAAATTTTGAAATTTTGAAGTTTTGTATATAAGCTAAGTTAGAGATATGTTATGCTTGTAAGATTAAGGATATTAATGTATACTCAGGTGTTTTTTACACTCATGTCAAAGGGGGAGATTGTTGATCTCAAATTGGTTTTGAAAAATGAGTGTCCACACACTTAATTTATTTACTTAGTTCATGCTAAACAAGTAGCACATATCGAGCACAACATGTATATTATAGGGAATACTGAATTTACACTTGAGTGTTGAGCCACTCATGTGCCAAGTCACTCAAGTGCCAAGTAGACAATGTATGCTGAGTGAGTTAGAGCTAAGTGAATAGTGGATGCCAAGAGATATAGATGCTGAGTCATAGCAGAAAGATTAGTATATGCTGAGCATCAGAGACTTTAGATGTCGAGTGACACAATTTTGACATAATTTTTTGTAAAGGAACAAACAAATATGTAAGCCATTTTTCAGTGAATAAAGATTGAATTATGGTATTTTGGAGATAAGGATGAATATTAAGTTGGATTCCCAATACAATTACATCTAGCCAATCAAAAAATGTCAAGGATTAAGTGGCAAAATGGATGAATCACAATCATAGATTCATACCTAACCCTAAGTCACCTAAGTCTTCTTAAGGAGGACAAACTCTAAACTTTCAATGAATGTTCAAGGAGTGAAGGGAGAAGTTTGCATGCACAAATAGAGCATTCATGGTGACTAAGAAGTTAACATCTGAGACTACATTATAGAATTAGTTAGAGTAAAATAGAGGAAAGGAAAAGGATACAACAAAGAGACATCTGATCAAGAAGGATCAAAGATACATCATTTAGAGGTGATATATTATCAAGAAATCAAGTATTAATAAAAGAATCAATGCTAAGACATTCTAATAGGTGATTTTAGTCAAAATCTCTTAACAAAGTAGTCCTAATAGGTTGTATTGAAATCCTCTAACAAGATGCTTACTTAATTGTGAGTTAAAGTTCTTTAGCAAGGTGCACTTCTATTAGGGTGTTAAAATCCTTTAACAAGGTGAGACCTAATAGTCTTTGCAATCCTTTAATAGGGAAAACCTTTCATAGGTTAGATCATGTTTCATGGTCCAAAAATTGTAACCTTCATTGGATACACTTTATTATTGCAGTAGTGAAGATTTTTGGGTGTCATCCCTAGCCCATTTTTACCTTCTCATTGGAGGGTTTCTGGGTAATCATATCTAGTATTATATGTGTGTGAATGTTTATATGTTTTACATGTTTTAGATTTACATGCTTTACATGATATTTCAATTTACTCATTAAATGTATGAGATGGATGGGTGGTGAAAGATTTATGGGTCCAAGTTTAAACTATTGATTCACCCCCCTGCCTCCCCCAAACAAAAGTTTATCTTTCCTATTGTAATTCCAACTCAAAACCCAAGCTAAATACTCATGCATCAAACTCCCCAAGGAGATTTAAAAAAATTCCCACACTTTGATGACCAAAAAAAATCTTTTCAACCAACTTCATCTTCAAAAAAGGCTTCCAATCCATCAAGGACAAGAGAAAAAATCTTAAAATAAACCATTTATTCTTCATCCATTCATACAATACAATCAAATGAATCTCAACAATCCAATCAATATGCTCACTCCCAAGAACAAACTGAACATAATGCTTCACCAATAATTCCTACAACTAACCACAGCCAAAAAATCTAACATCCTCAAACATGAAATACATGTTAGAAAATTTATCTAAGCCCGTAACCAAATTATCAACATACAAGCTCAAAGAAACATGTAAATCCTCAGCCATGTCAATCACAAGTAGGTCTACATCAGGAATATACAAATCCAAATCAATACTATCATGTAAATCCTCAACCACATTAGCAACTAGTGAATCCACAAAAACAATATCCAACTCCATATCAGTAGCAATAATAGTGTCCTCAACCATATAAGAAGCAACATGTAAACCAAAATGATATCCACATCAACAATAATATGGAAATCTAGATGAACCATAGTAACTAGTACATCCTCAATCATCTCAGTAGAAACATATGAATTTATATCCATATCAAAAACCATATGCACATCCTCATCCACATGTAAAATCTCATAATCAGAAATATCTTTGCTCCTCTTAGGATTCTTTGCAACATGTAACTCATTTCCCACAAAAACTTTATTATCCATGACCAAGTGCTCTAAAATTTCCACGTCTAATTTAATCTAATTATGAAAACAAGTCTCCTTTTTAGGCTCAAAAAGGTTAGGAACTTCCTTGATAATATCAGGTATCTTAGAAACAACAACAAGTTTCTCTATAGGTTTCATATCAAGCTCTACAAACTAATCAACAAAACCAACCACACACACTTTTTATCCTTTACATCTTCCTTAATAGAAAAGTGTCTTCTCTTCTAAACAATCTTCTTAATTGGCTAGACCACTCTCTTTCTAATTTTTAGACACCAAATCTAGTAGAATACAACTTTCTTCCTCTTATCTCCAACTTTTTTATATAAAGAAACATCCACCTAGAAAATGCCTTCATTATCTTCTTTTCCATTACATCACAAATATCTACAATCATCCCAGGGTCCAATCTTCTTGTTGGAATGTTCCAAGATCTTTGAGAACCCTGGGCAACAAATCTCTAGCCAGATCCAACCTTCATTCAACAATATCAACCTGCCATCTTTACAACCATCTCTTCATATCAAGATCCATCTACATGTTATCTACAATTGAAAGTCAAAACCATGACCTACAACCTCACAACTAAGATATCTAGCCCAAGATCAAACTCTACTATGATAATATCCAACCAGATCAAACCTTTTCTCTGATACCACTTGACATAGTACAAGGTAGGATAGGCTTCAAAGGAGATATCCTAGCCCCCAATTATTAACCACATAATAGAATATAAATAATAAAATAGAGATTATATCCACAACAGTTTCAATTCTCATAATAAAATCACAAGATTTACATCAATATCCTTGATTGTAAGGCCTTCCAGGTTATAGTCAAATACATCAAAAATTACAATGATAGTTCTACAAGATCTCGCAAGATCTAACATCTAGCTAGCCCAAATCCACAATTTGGTATAAAACCCCAAGAAGAATCTAAACTTGCACTTTCTAGCCACCAAGTAACCTTCTTATTTCCCAAGCCTACACTTAGCTACTAGCTCTACTCAAACTTCACTCATGTCAAGTACTTTATCTTTTCCATGTTGAATGATAATGGCTCAAGACATCTCAAGAACTCCTACTTATACTAAACCAAGATACATTTCATCTAAGAAAATTACATTAAATCAACACTTGAACATTAAATAAACCCTCAAGCCACAAGTCAGCTTAGCATTAAAAATTAAATACAAGAAGTAACTAAACACTTAGGACAAGCCCCAAGTTTGCAAAGCATAACTAGCTCACATGAAAAAATTAAAAGACACACCCTTAGCCATAGGTCCACATGCCATCCAACTATCCAAATCCAAGAGAACACATGCCAACTCCATCAAATTGAAGCTGAGAAATAGAATCTCAAATATCTACAAGTAAATCAGGAACACAAAACCAATACTCATCAAAATGACTCTAACTCACATTTGATAACTTGAAACTCCATGTGCACTTAGGATAAGATCCACCAATATTCCTTGAACACATCCCCAACTATACAAACCATCAAGTTCACAAAATCCAAGCTAGATGCTCCTACAACATTTATAAATATAATTACCTTATTCATTTTTTTAAACTTTATTTTCTAAATATGTTTTTCTAACCTTTTCCCATTTTGGTTAAAAATATTTTCATAATAATATTCCAAACATAATGAGATATTATATATGAACTCCAAATACAAGTTTCAACAATATGTAAAAAATAGTACATTTAATTTTATCAAATTGAATAATAAAATAAGATAAATCTATGTTTAACTAATGATTTAAAATATGTATGATAAATACCCAAATCTTTTTCATATAACCTAATAAAGAAATGATCACTCTATAATCTATTTGATTTTACAAATATTAGGGTTTGAGATAAAGTATTTTAAATCTAACACACAAAGCCATACATACATATGACTATGTAATTTATGTTAGTTCTATCATAATCAACTACAACCAAGAAGATAAACCACTATACCTAAGACAAATCCAAGTTGTCAACATTTAGATCTATCAATTTCTTCTCAATAGGCTAGTACCATAGACATAATCAAAAACTAAATTGCATTATATTCTATTTCATTTAATAATTGACTGCATAAAGAAATATGCATAATGGTAATATCATTTAAATTAAGTAATATTTAATCTACAACATGGTTTCATCATATAATATAATTCAAAGAATAATGGTGTATCATCTTAAAGTGGAAGCACATCCATCATAAGAGTATTTATCCCTTCAAGTAAGTATCCTAGGGTCATGACAAGCACCTTGAATAGGTCTTTGCATGCATGTGGCTATTTTGCCCCTTTCTAATTCTCCCCCTATTTCTAGCCCCTTTTTGACAACTTTCTTTGAGAAAATGAAGACTTTAACTTTCTGGGTCAATGACAACCTAATGGGTTAAGGTTGAGGTTGACCTTGACCTAGGTCAAGGATGACCTCAACTCTTACCTAGGGCAGAGTTGAACTCAACCCTGAACCTAGGTCCAAATTTCAAGCTTCAAAGCTTTTCAAGATATCAGGCTTCAAAAAGTTTCATTTTCCTACTTCTGGGTTGGTTGTTTCAGATTTTAGAATTGTAAACTCTTAAATTGCATTTAATCTAGGTCCATTTCTATGGGTCAAGGTTAATTGGGATTTAATTCTCCAATGTTGACCTCTCTAGAAGTTTGTGCCCTAGATCACTATATAAGGAAGTCTTCCTCTCTCTCATTTTGTTCCCTAAGAGATATTGATCTAAGACACATTAGATGATCCACTTTTCAAACATTCAAGTATTCAAGAATTCAAGATCCAATTCATCAAGGAGATCCATTGTTAGCCATTGAAGAATTCAATTTCTATGGATCTGTCTTGTTGAACATTTCTCCATCCATATTCATTCAAGCCTTTTCCTATGCTAAGATCTATTCAA
Source organism: Cupressus sempervirens (assembly GCA_028749045.1). Lineage (NCBI taxonomy): Eukaryota > Viridiplantae > Streptophyta > Pinopsida > Cupressales > Cupressaceae > Cupressus > Cupressus sempervirens. The sequence goes on along the minus strand of CM053793.1, from coordinate 107,923,705 downwards.
GATTATTGTTGAAGATCTAGTTTCATTTTTTTTAAACATCCTACCTTCATTTCTACATTCATTTGGAGAACCCATACTTGTCGATTCAAGGATTTGAATCCTCCATAAGGATTTCAACATAAGCAAGGTGAATAGTTCTAGTTACTTTTTTTTATATATATTGCAATTTCAATTGCATTTCAAGGTTGATTCCAAACTAGGAGTTGACCAAGCCAAACCCACCATCCAAAAAAAAGACCATTTTTCTTGTAGGTATAGGTACATGATAAAAAATATCAGTGCAGATTTGGATACCCTTTTCAGTGAACTTTTGAGATCCATGAACACAATTTTTGTCAAAGCAGTGTAAGTTAAGATTGGAAATAAAGAAGTAAGATTGTGCCTCACTATCTGGTTGACCTACCTTTAGAAGGACAACATTTTGTGGGTTTTGTTTGTCTCAGCATTTCCAATCCATAGTAAGTTGTAGAATTTCCTAAAAACTATGCACAAACATCAAAAATCAACATTTTCTATATTTTCCCTACTTTAAGGTTGGTATTTTCATTCTATTCATTTAAGATTTTAAGTACATACTTTCTATAGTAGATTATAGGATTTCCTCCTTTCTTCATATCCTCTATTGTTTGATTCATTTGTGCATTGATCACTTCATTGTGATCAATCAATTTGGATCTTTCCTTTTGGGAATTTGAGTTAAGGATTGGTCCTATATTTCCCCTCTTACATCATACCCACATATATACCCATTCACACAAATCTTTATCCTATTTATTTTGGTGAACCCGACACAATTAACTTCTTTTCTTTTGTGGAATTAGATGTCCCATTGTGTTTTATAGTGTTAGATTTCCTTTTATATTATCTTGTTCGTGTTAGATTTGTCTTTTATATTAAACCTTGCATGGTAATTATATTTCTTGAATCTATATTTCAAAAATAAATTAAAAAATTCAAAATATCTTTCAAAATACAAAAATATTTATGCTTTATGTTTTCTTAGTTTAGTTCATTTGCATTGTATTGGTTTATGAGCTTTACTACTTCTAGTCCTACTTCTGATACTCTTGTTGGACAAATTCATGGACTTATGGGTGCCTTTGATCCTGAGTCTTCCTCTCCTTTCCTTAGGATCCTAGATGATAATTTTATTATTCATGATTTCAATCATATTATGGAGAAAAACTCTTCTCACTCATCTCATGAAAAGGATGGTGCTTTAAGAGTTCCTCCTAAACTAGTCCAACAACTTTAAACTGAACCTAATAAAATGGCTAATTATCTCATTCAAGAAAACCATAATCAAGACTATATTGAAGCTATAGAGGCTCTTAAGAAAGTTCTCCATGATATTGATCAAGGTATTAACCTCTTGTGTGGTATTACTCACCTTGTGCATTCAACTGTTAAACCTTTAGCTCAAGAAGCTCAAGATTTAGGGTTGATTCCTCCTATCACTAGTGTAGAACCTTCTTATGTTCCTTTACCTAGTATTCCTACCTATACTCCTTTGGTGACAATGATGGTCCCCTCTATTCCTTTGAGTTTTCCTCATGTGTCCCTTCCTCCATCACAACCTTCTTATCATAATATTCCTTTATTCTAATCTTCTACTAACTATAGTTCCAAGTGTTCCTCCAATTGTTTATTCCATTCCTATAGCTTCATACACTTTACCTAATGTTTCTAATGTCATTATTCCTCCTCTTTCCTCTAATGATTCAATAATTTATAGTTTGGCCTAAACTGTGTCATCTTTACAACAACAACTTGCATACTTGACTCAAAAAAAAATAGTATTCCTACATGTGACATGGGAGTCATTTGTCTCAAGATATCATTCATACTCCCATCCCACAACAAAATGATATGCCTCATCTTAAGAATTAAAATGGTAAGGGAGACCATTTTCATCATGTTAAAACATTTCAAATCCTTTGTAGTTATTATGCTCATGACCATAGGATTTTAACCAAGTTGTTTGCTAGCACCTGCTGCGACAAGGTCTTACAATGGTTTTGTTCCTTGACTCCTTATTCTATTGGTTCATTTCCACAACTTGCCAATTCTTTTATTCAATAATTTCAAAACAAAATTGTCCCACAAGTATCTTTGACTAACTTGAGGCATTGTAAATGTTAATAAACAGAATTGTCCTTCGAAAAGAAATATAATATATAACTCAAAATGCCCAAACAAAAGAACAAAAAGATAATAACTATTCGATGAGTTATCATTGATTGATAACTACCCTCTAAATTGAGAGGTATATCTCCCTCTTATAAAGATTTACAATGAATTAAATGATTGGTTATGTCTTTTAACCATGACACAACATTTTTCTAACATTTATCCATCAACATGGAATGAATGTGATTACACTTTTTATGAATAGAATCAAACAAGAAAGAATGGAAAACAGCCATATGACCAATCATTCAACCTTCTCAACATTATAGAGAAATGGAGAAAACATTATGCTATTTTGTAACTATGAATAATTAAAGGACTGAATTCAAAATATGAAAGTAGTGACCATATGATCAGCAACAATCCCAAAATCACATTTCCAGACCAAATGATCTAATAAAAAAAAATTTTTGTAAGAACACATAACAAGTAACCATATGATTAACTGACTAAGGATTCATCAGTAATGAAAAAAGACTAAGGATTCATTTATGGGGTTTATTTTGAAGTTTGAAAATCAAGTGCTAAAAGTATTCTTATAGTTGGCTCTAATTGTGGATGTGGCTCATAAGGGACATGAAGAATCTAGCAATTTTTGGTAAAAGACCAGTGTCTAGCCATTGGGAAATAGAGTCCACATATAATAGAGACCAAAAGGGCTACTCACAGAGAGGGGAAGAGTAGGGGAAAATCAAAAAACACCTAAACTACCAACAAGCAAAAACAACTAACTACACAATGCCAAAAAAAACTACCCCTAGGAACAACAAAAACTTCATGTACAAATGATAGGAAAAGTAACCCATGCCTTGTGTTATGCACCTGGCTGCTCATGGAAAGCCATTAACTGGTTGACAAAAGTATTTCTCGGTGTCAAAAAGAGGTTGATAAATGAAATGTGTTGCTTTAAGTAACCATCCGATAGTAGTGATGAGTATGTATCTGACCACCATGTTTTGGACAAAATTTTGAATCAATATGTCAGACCTAAATGACCATTCTACTCCATAGAGTTCTAGCTATAACACTTTGTCATTACTTTGAATGAGTTGGCCCATATTTGCCTCAAAATAAAAGGAATATAATATAGGAATGGTGTCAATCAGCCCACCTTCATGATCAAATTTTAATGCTTAAAACTTAGATTGTGTGCAAGATGTTAGTATGGGAGTAAAAAGAATTTTATTTAATACACATTTCTAAATTTTCAAGATCTTTGAATTCCTTAGGTTGTAGTGACTCTTCATTAGTTTCCATATGACCAAACTGAAAATATTCATAATCAACATGTAATAAATTATATATGTTACTACTATTGCCCCTACGCATTTCTTGGTCTTGCTAATCCATTACACTTTTTTGATTAAATCACTAGCTGAATATATGTCAAAAGTATCAAATCTAAAAGATCACAACTCCAAAAAAGAAAAATATTTTAAAGAGTCTTCATGTTCTTGTTGACTATCACTAGTGACTAAAACGATGTTAAGAATTTCAAATTGAAAAGATTCAAGTTCTAGAAATGGGACAACCTTTAAGAGGCTTTTATATACTTCATCACCACCAAGTTCTCCTTTGGAGGGAAACACATCAGGGCAAGTCATTATATTAGAAAATTGGGAAAAGTACTCATTATTATTTTTAGCATGCAAATGACCTTCTAACATATTAAAAGAATCATTTTTAGCTGATGGGGTTTCTTGAAAATCTTCACCATCATACTCAACATGTAAATGATATGCTCCAGTGGCATCATGAAGATTGTCTTGGCATCATGAAGATTGTCTTCATCACAGGAGGCATTAGGAAATCCTCTTCATTAAAAAATATTACATTTTGACAAATAGAAGTAGGGGTCCTGATTTTTCCTTTTTGAGAACAAGCCTTTTTTGAGTAGGCTTCACCTTCAGATAATGTTGATGTTCATAAGTGCATATTTCTTCCTATGAGGTTTTAGTACATCTTAACCTATTGATGATCATACCATCATCCAAGCTAATAGCCTCCCTTTGTACATCTTGCAACCTCTATATTTTTAATCATAAAATCAAGAATCTAACTTCAATTTGTGTTAGATTATGGTGACTGATCATAATGTTGTGATATGAAATTGGTTCTTGCGGCGGTATTGAGCTGTAAGGGATTACGGATTGTAATCAGGTTGTAATTACTAGATTGTAATAAGATCAAACTTGCTATTTGGTGGACGTAGCCCAGGGATTGGGTGAACCACATTAAATCTTGGTGCCTTGTGTTCATTTCTGTGTGTTTTATAATTTTTTGTTATTGGTTATATTTGCATGTAATTTTTATTTTTTTCTGTGGTTTATCCTAACAAGTGCTATCAGAGCAAGGTTGTCTTTCAGCTATCCTCTGCAAGAAAGTCTCACGGTTAAGTGGGAGTCTCACAGTTGAGTGGGAGTGATGGCAGATGAGGGTAAGTTGAGGGTTGATAGGTTTAATGGGCAGAACTTCCAGTTATGGAAGATGCAAATGGAAGACTATTTATATCAGAAGGATTTATGGAAGCCGTTGGAAGGAAAAGCCAAGAATCAGGGAACTATGTCAGAGGCTGAATGGGATCTTTTGGATAGAAAGGCACTCGGAAGCATTCGGTTATGCTTGGCACCATCGGTGGCATTTAATATTACAAAAGCAAAGATGACAGAAGATTTGATGAAAACCCTAGCGACACTATATGAAAAGCCCTCTGCTTCAAATAAGGTATTTCTCATGAAGCATTTATTTATATGAAAATGGCAGAAGGTGGATCTGTTGCAGATCATTTAAATGAGTTTAATACTATTACTAGTTAATTATCTTCTGTGGGTATCAATTTTGATGAAGAAATTAGGGCTCTCTTGATTTTGTGTTCTTTGTCTGAAAGCTGGAATGGCTTGGTAATGGCGGTGAGTAATTCTGTTCCTGGATCTAGTACCCTAAAATATGATGATGTAATCAGTGTTATTTTAAGTGAGGAAACTCGTAGAAAATCCTTAGGTGGATCTACATCAGGAAGTTCTTTAAATGCACAAATCAGGGGCAGAACGACTGAAAGAGGAAGTAACTCTGGAAATCATGGGAAATCAAGAGGAAAGTCAAAGGGGAGGAGGTCTCAATCGAGAGGACGAAATGATTGCTGGTACTGTGGGAAACCAGGGCACAAAAAGAAAGATTGCTGGAATCGAAAAAAAAATGAAGGAGATAAATTAGATGGAGACAAGGAGGCAAATGTGGTAAGTAACAAATCTGAAGAGGATGCTTTTCTTCTATCTTTAGAGAGTGTTGATGATTCACGGGTTTTAGATTCTAGTGCTTCATTTCATGCTACACCTCATAGAGGTTATTTCATTGATTATGTCCAAGGGGATTTTGGGCTTGTTTATTTGGGGGATAATGAACCCTGTCAGATTGTTGGAAAGGGAAAAATTAAGATTAAGATGCAGAATGGGAATCATTGGCTACTACATGAGGTAAGACATGTTCCAAAACTAAGTAGAAATTTAATTTCAGCAGGGCAACTTGGTGATGAGGCTTGTGTAGTTACTTTTAATGATAAAAATTGGAAGGTTTCAAAAGGTTCCCTTGTAGTAGCAAAAGGTGTGAAAGTAGACACCTTATATCTTTGTACAGGTCATATTGTTCCTTCTACTTTGATTGTTTCAGAGAAAAATGAATATTCAGGAACAATTACTGCAGTTGAGCAGGGAGAACAAATAGCTGTTGTAGATTCTGATACAGCGCTGTGGCACAATAGACTTGGGCACATGAGTGAGAAAGGTATGAAAGTAATTCATTCAAGGAAAGTTTTACCAGGTCTAAAATGTGTGAATATGGATTTTTGTGAAAGTTGCATGTATGGAAAACAAAAGAGAGTGAGTTTTGTAAAGACAGGGAAGGAAAACAAAAAGGAGAAATTAGAGCTTGTGCATATAGATGTATGGGGACCAGCCCAGGTATCTTCCCTTGGTGGCTCTCATTATTATGTTACATTTATTGATGATGCAACTAGAAAAGTATGGGTTTATTTCCTTAGACAGAAATCTGATGTATTTCAAACTTTTAAGAAATGGAAATGCTTGGTTTAAAATGAGACTGGTAAGAAATTAAAATGTCTCAGATCTGATAATGGTGGTGAGTATTGCAGTCATGAATTTGAAGATTATTGCTCCACTAATGGTATTCATAGACAAAAAACTATTCCAAGGACTCCACAGGAAAATGGAGTGGCTAAATGCATGAACAAGACTATAATGGAGCGCGCAAGGAGCATGAGGTTGCATGCTGGGTTGCCCTTACACATGTGGGTAGAGGCTGTCAATACTGTAGTATATTTGATTAATAGAGGTCCCTCTACTCTTTTGGGCTGTGGTATTCCAAAGGAAGCATGGACTGGTAAGAAGGTGAGTTATTCTTTTCTCAAGACCTTCGGTTGTGAAGCTTTTGGTCATATAGACTCTGAAAATAGAACCAAGCTAGAAGCTAAATCAAAGAAATGTGTCTTTGTTGGATATGGCATTAATGAATTTGGCTATAGGCTTTGGGATTTTGAAAATCATAAAATTATAAGAAGTTGGGATGTCATATTCAATGAAAAAGTGTTGTACAAAGATCTATTGCAGCAACATGAGAAGAAAGAAGATGATTATGTAGTGCTGGATGATACTCCAAAAGCTGATGTTCCAGCCATTCCTCATGATGTGCAACAACTGCAACAAAAAATACCACACACACCAGTGAATGTTAGACAGTCAACAAAGCAAATTAGACCTCCATAAAGGTTTTCTCCCTCTTTGTATTCTATTTTACTTACTGATGCTGGTGAACCTGAAAGTTATGATGAAGCTGTGCAAGTGGATACTAAGATTCAGTGGGAGTCTACAATGAAAGATGAAATGGACTCTTTGCTGAAAAATAAGACATGGGATTTGTGCAAGTTGCCTGCAGGTAAAAACGCTTTACAAAATAAATGGGTTTACAGGTTTAAAGAAGAGGAAGGAGGTAAGAAAAGATTTAAATCTAGGTTAGTTGTAAAAGGATTTGCACAGAAAAAGGGAATTGATTTTGATGAGATATTTTCTCCTGTTGTTAAAATGACTTCTATTCGTACTGTTTTAAGTCTTGTGGCTACTGAAGATTTGCATTTAGAGCAGATGGATGTTAAAATAGCCTTTCTTCATGGTGATTTGGATGAAGAAATATATATGGCTTAGCCATAGGGTTTTGAGGTCAAAGGTAAGGAGAACTTAGTGTGCAAATTGAAGAAAAGTTTATATGGCTTAAAGCAAGCACCTCGGCAATGGTATCTGAAATTTGACAGTTTTATGCATGAGCATGGATATAACAGGTGTCATTCAGATTACTGTGTTTATTTTAAGAGGTTGGATGATGATAGCTACATTATTTTATGTTTATATGTTGATGATATGCTTGTAGCTGGGTCTAACATGGATCATATTAAGGGGCTAAAACGCCAATTAGCACATGCATTTTCTATGAAGGATTTGGGGGCAGAAAAAAAAATCCTTGGTATGAAGATTTGCAAAGATAGGAAGAATAGAACATTGATGCTATCTCAAGCTAATTATTTTGAGAAGGTGTTGCAACGTTTCTCTATGGAGAATGCTAAAGCTGTCAGCACACCTTTACCTAGTCATTTGAAATTGACTAAGGAGATGTGTCCTAAGACACAGGAAGAGGAGGATAAGATGTCCAAGGTACCCTATGCTTCAGCTGTAGGAAGTTTGATGTATGCTATGGTATGCACTAGGCCAGATATTGCACATGCAGTGGGAGTCGTTAGCAGGTATATGAGTCATCCAAGATTTGAGCATTGGAATGTTGTCAAGTGGATTCTCAAATATTTGAGAGGAACATCCAATAAGTGTTTACACTTTGGGGGCTCTACTACTAATTTATAAGGCTATGTTGACTCAGATTTGGCTGGGGATATTGATACTAGGCAGAGTACTATAGGCTATGTCTTTACTGTTGGTGGGGCAGCCGTGAGCTGGGTTTCTAGGTTACAGAAGATTAATGCTCTCTCCACTACAGAGGCAGAGTATGTTGCTGCTACAGAGGTAGCCAAAGAGATGATATGGCTTCAGTTCTTCTTGGAAGAATTGGGACATCCTCAGAAGGATAATTATTTGTTCACAGATAGTCAGAGTGCCATTCATCTTGCTAAGAATTCAGCTCTGCATTCTAAGACCAAACACATACAGTTGTGGTACCATTTCATTCGGTCAGTTTTGGAGGATGGACAGTTAAAGCTGGAGAAGATACATACCAATGACAATCCAGTAGATATGTTGACAAAGGTTGTAACAAGGGAGAAGCTAAACTCCTCTTCAGCTTCGGTTGGTCTTTTAGACTGAACATGAATAAAAAAATAGTAGAGTCTAGGATGGTTTGATCTAGTGGGAGCCCCATGTGGTAGTGGTATTGCTACAGGATCAGTCTCCAAGTGGGAGATAATTGTTGTTTAGTGTGGAGCCTGATCAATCCCCAAGTGGGAGATTTTTAGATTGTGGTGACTGATCAGGAAAGTACTGTACATACTTCATAAATAGTGGGGTTCGGGGCATCGCCCCAAAAAAAAAAAATTTGGACAATAGCCGACATGGTAGCTGACATATGGCCGACATGTTATAACCCTAAAGTGGTTTAATACTTGTATAAAAGGGCTTAGGGTTGGGTATTTTTCATAATGTTGTGATACAAAATTGGTTCTTGCGACGGTATTGAGCTGTAAGGGATTACGGATTATAATCAGGTTGTAATTACTAGATTGTAATAAGATCGAACTTGTTGTTTGGTGGATGTAGCCCAGGGATTGGGTGAACCACGTTAAATCTTGGTGCCTTGTGTTCATTTCTGTGTGTTTTATTATTTTCTGTTATTGGTTATATTTGCATGTAATTTTTATTTCTGTTCGTGGTTTATCCTAACAATTTGCATGGCACCAATGAATACACAGAACTAATTATTCTCACTTGGCTGGCTGGCTAGAGGAATCTTACCAAAACTTCTATTAAATATATCAACCAAATCCCTCATGGCTCCCTCTATTTTGATCTTAATTTGGAAGAAATTACTTAGCAATTCAACAACATCAAGTGTAGGAATAAACCTTTAAATAAATTTTACCTCAACATTGTTCTAGCAGGTAATGCAAGCATCTAGAAAATTTTGGAACCAATCTACTACACTTCCAGTGAGCCCTCTAACAAAAACTTTGACAAAGACATTCTCTTCTTACATAGAAAGAATCAAATAGGCAATTGTAACTACTTTGATGTGATCATCTACGTCTTGATTTGTGTCACCAAAAAACTTTGAGAAGTACTCACTTGATCTTTTAATGAGGGTTGAATATTGGGGTAAAGTTAATGGCCCCATCCAAGCCCCCCATGACTAGGTTGCAACCAAAGCCATAACACACTAGACTTATTTTACCAAAAAAAATTAGAGTCACCAACCTCCATCATCAAAGAGGTACCTTTAGATATCCAAGAAAGAAAGCATTGAGACTTCACTTTCTTCCCCAGTAGAGTTTCCAAAAATCTACTAGTAAACAGATTTTTCCTTCAAAAAGAAGTAAAATATATAACTCAAAACACACAAACATAGGAAGAAAAATGTTCTAATAGTTGGATGAGTTATCATTGATTTCTAAATACCCTCTAAATTGAGAGGTACAACTCCCTCTTATAAAGATTTACAATGAATTAAATGACTAGTTATGTCTTTTACTCAAAGACACAAAGATTTTCTAACATTCATCCGTCAACATGGAATGAATGTGATTACAAGTTTTATGAATAGAATGAAAAGAGAAAGAATGGGAGACAACCATATGATCGATAATTCAGCCTTCTCAAAATTATAGAGAAATGGAGAAAAAATTATGTGATTTTTTAACTATGAATAATTAAAGGACTGAATTCAAAATATGAAAAAAATGATCATGTGATCACTAGCAATCCCAATATCACATTTCTAGACCACATGATCTAATAAACATATAATTTATTTTATTAAGAACACATAACAAGTAACCATACAATTAACTTTCCTCTACAACTATTTAAAAAATATAGAATAACAAAACAAAATTGCTCTCTGTATGCTACAATTAGAAAATCCTTCCTCTCTCTACAAGCCTACCACTTCCTTAAAAGAACCCATATTTTGATGTTTTGGTACATATTTATCCTCTTAGCTTTTGGATGACTTTTCAATTATCATAACTTATTCTTGTAAAACCTCTTATTTGTATGCCCTCCTCTTTTCAACTTCCTCTACCCTCTTCCACTTTATAAAAATTATTCTTATAAATATAAAAATAACTACATCTATAAAATTAAGGTCATATGCAATTTGGGTAGGTTACATATGTCGATGATGAGATGTGTCATGATTTCATAATTGTCATTGAGAGTTTTGATAGTTCATGCCAATGCTCATAACTTTTAATCTATAAGTCATCCGAAAAATTCATTTGGAGATTATTTACAAAATGAGAATTTATAAAACATATCTTAAAATTAGCTCAATCCAACAAATAGATTGAAATCTATGCACCCCAAAATATGACACATGTTTCTGTCATCATTTTGTAAATGTTATGAATAATTTTGACAGTACTATACTCAGACTTTGATAGTACTATACTCAGACATGTGTAACTTTTTATCCATTGAGAATCTAAAAAATATTTGGAGAGGATTAAAATAATTAGGTTTCTTTGAACATATCCAAAAACTAGATTGATCCAAAGGAGGTATTGGGAGATATGACCTTAGCACCAAGACTAATATTTTTGTCTTCATTTTGTAAATTTGATGGATCATTTTGATACTTTGATGGATCATTTTGATAGTGTTATAGTCAAGTACATGTAACTTTTGATCTGTTGAGAATCTAAAAAAACACTTTAGAGAGGATTTAGAGAACTAGGGTTTCTCAATCATATCCAAAAATTAGCTCAATCCAACAATTTTATTAAAAGTTATAATACCTCCACTGTGACCCTTTGTTTCCTATCAAAAAATCTTTAGTTACATGTTGTTGATGTTAAAAACTAGATAGTTTGAACTTGCAAAGTTGAACTTTGAACTTGAACTTCATGGTTCAAGGTTCAAGTTTAATATGACAACTTTCCAAACTGAACTTTGAATCTGAGATGACTCTAAATTATTGAAACACTTGAATTGGTTGAACCTTTTTATTTGGTTTACCCTTGATCCATTGGAGTACTTGGGACTTCATATCTAAATTTGAACCAACACCTTGAACTTTGAACCTGAACGTGGCGGTTCAAAGTTCAAGTTCAATATGAACTTCAGTCCATTAGTCTATTTTGATAGGCTTGTAATATAACATCAATATCTTTTACCTTTGATAAAAGTTTGTTGATTTCTCTAGTAAAAATTTGGGAAATTTTTCTATCAACAATATATCCAAAATAGATAGAAATTCAACTATTTAATTTGGAGATATTTCCCCTACACCAAGACTAACATTTTGGAATTCAAACTTTGAACGTTGAACTTCTACTATTGAACCTGAACTTTGAATTTGAACTCTAAATCATGCACCTTACATATCTTAACTACATTTCAAGATTTGAACATCGAACCATGAGTATCTAAACATATGAATCTCCCTTTCAAACTTTGAACTTTGAATAGTTGAACTATTATGTTCAAGTTCAAGTTCAACATGAGCATAGGAAACAACTTCTGCATAGTTCAAACTTTACAAAGCCATCATCAGTAACAAAAACTAACTGAGGATTCATTTATGGGGTTGATTTTGAAGTATGAAAATTGAGTCCTAAAAGTATGCTTATTGTAAACAAATTTCTAAGGAAAATTTTACTAAATTTATTGGTAGATTTAAGAATTTACATGCTCATATTTCCTATTGTATTCCTGATATTGATATTCAATATATGTTCATTTCAAATTTGCAAAATGATATTAGAGATAAGATTCTACTTACTGAATTTACCTCTTTTCAACAAATTTGTGCAGTGCTCCATCATCATCAATTACAAGTGAGTCAATTTGAGAGAAACACTCCAATGGCTCATGTTCCTGTAGATAAATAGGTGATGCTTCTCCTAATCCAAACAAATTTTAAAAATTCAACAACTATTTCAAGCTAAACAAACAAGCAAATGCAGTTGCTTATCAATTTGTTGTTGCATCTCATAATGCCACTTTTGCATCCACTACTTTTTGATTAAATCTCACATTTACCCCTCTTTCTGAATCTTTGCATTCTATTATGAATAGGATGTTAACTAGTAATATGATTACTTTACCTCCTATTTGACCTCTTTCCTATTATGATTGCATCTAAATCCTTTGATCCTAAAGCTTTTTGTCAATATCATTGTCAGAATGGTCATGATACTAAGAAATGTTATTCTTTAAAACATAAGGTTCAGGAATTAATTGACTCGAATGCCTTATCTATTGAAAATATTGATGGTAGTGGGAATAAATTTTTTTCTCCTCCTAATCAAAATCTTCAAATTTATATGAATCCTTTACCTATACATGATACTAATACCATTGCTCAGCCATCTTCTATGGATATTGTGTATGATTCAAAGAGGGATGATCTTAATCAGAATGTTAATCAAGTAGATCATGTCATTCAATCTTTATCTCCACCTTAGCCTCAACCTTAGCTTCAATCTCAAGTTCCATCTCAATCTCAACCAAAACCTAAGCCTACATTGAAAAACATCGACAACAACCTAAGAATAAAAGACCACGGGAACTTTTGATGTTAGGAATAAGGTCTCTTAACATTCGATAATTCCTATTCTTATTACTTGTTTTGTAAATGTATTTTTTGCAAATAATGTAATTAAGTGTGAGTATACATGTCTAGTTGGCATGTTGATGTGTCACTCCACTTGCATGTGTCAACATCTTGAATTGTGTGTAAGGAAATTAGGACTAAAATGGTTATGACAAATTCCTATGACGTGTAAGAGCGATCTTTGGAATATTTAATTGTGTGTAAGAAAATCATGACTAAAATAGTTATGAAGGATTCCTATGATGCGTAAGAGCTATCCTTGGAAGATTTAATTATGTGTAAGGAAATCATGACTAAAATGGTTATCAAGGATTCTTATGACACATAAGAGCTATCTTTGGAAGATGCCCTAAAATGGAAAGTACATTATATAAGCACTTTGAGGGCTGTAGATAGTGGAGTGTATGAGTAGTGTATTTTTGGTTGCTACTAAATAAGTCTTCCATGTCCTAAAAGAGATTGCACCATAAGTGTGTTGTAACCTTTGAGTTAAAGATAATACATTGTACAAGTTTTGGAGGGGTGGGGTTGTTTTACTGAAAGGTTTTTCCCCACCGGCATATCACTGTGTTTATGTGTTATTATTTCTCTATTTGTTTTTATATACATGGTCGAATACAATATTATTGTTTACATAATATTGAATCTATAATTGTAAAGATTTTAAAAGAATTTTCATAATACTTTCCTTAAGAGATTAGTGTAGGAAGTTGTTTCCACACCTAATTTTCCTTCCAAGTGGTATCAAAGCTTGATCAACTTTTGATCCTATTTGTTGGGTAGGGGTTTTTGAGATAATCTCAAGTTGAGTGGGAGTTTTGTGCAAATCATTATAAATTTTATTTGTAGATTGATATGTCTAGTTTATCATATGGAAAAATGGAGGTGGAGAAATTTAATGGCAGTAATTTTGAGTTGCAAAAACTCAAGATGGAAGACTTGCTTGAAGGTCATGACATATGGGAGGTGACTTCACTTGATGTGAGACCCACAACAATATCTCAAGTAGATTGGGATCTCAACAATTAAAAAGCTAAGGGTCTCATTAGACTCTGCCTAGCTGATTTAGTTCTCCTAAATGTTATTGATGAGAAGACCACAAACAATTTGTGGACATGGCTTGGGTCTATGTATCAGACCAAATCTTTGGTGAACAAGTTGTTCCTGAGGAAGAAGTTGTATTCTCTAAGAATGGAGGAAGGAGGATCTATTATAGATCATCTAAATTCTTTTAATTTACTAATTGTACTATTGACATCATCTGGTGTCAAGATAGAGGAGGAGGATCGATGTGTGACCCTATTATGTTCCTTGCCAAATTCAATAGACTATCTTGTGATGGCTCTTGGAAGTACTTTAGTCACTTTCAAAATGAATGATGTGGTGTCTTAATTATTATTTGAGGAGATGAGGAGAAATTCATTAAATTTGGCTAAGGAAGCTCTTGATGTTCATGGTAGATCCAATGATAGAGGCAAGCAAAATGATAACAAGTTTCGAAAGGGTAGATCCAAATCCTGTGAAAAATCAAAGACTCCTAGAAAGCCCAAGGAAAAATGCTAGAACTGTAATAAGATTGGGCACTTACATAAAGACTATAAAGAGCCAAAGAAGAAGAAGAAGGCCTTAGATTCAGGTTTAGAAAAATCTTAAGAAGCTGGCGATGCTTTCATTGCAACCTTAGCAGCGCGTGCATCTGATGATGTATGGTTGATAGATGTGGGTTCTTCTTTCCACATAACCTCTCATCGAAGATGGTTCTCAAAGTATGAAGTTTTTGATGGTGGAAAGGTGTACTTGGATGATGATTCTTACCTAAATATAGTTGGATGAGAATGGGTCACTATCAGATTCCCTGATAAATGAGTAAAGGGGATCAACGGGGTAATGCACATCATTGGTTTGGAACGAAACCTATTATCTATAAGTATGTTGAATGATGTAGGTGTAGACACCTAAATCCTTTAGAAAATAAAGTATTTTTATTTTCTGAAAAAATTCCTAATGACATCATCATTTATTAATTAATTAATTATTTTTTATTTATTTTTTTTTTTTTATGCCATTAAATCCCTTTATCTTTATTAAAAATATTTAATTAAGGAATCCCTCCCAAAAATGTTTAAATCTTATTTAAACATTATTTCCTTATTTATTAATTATTTAATTAATAAATTGAC
Source organism: Cupressus sempervirens (assembly GCA_028749045.1). NCBI lineage: Eukaryota > Viridiplantae > Streptophyta > Pinopsida > Cupressales > Cupressaceae > Cupressus > Cupressus sempervirens. The sequence goes on along the minus strand of CM053793.1, from coordinate 107,908,493 downwards.
CAAAAAACCCAAAATAAATAAAAAATTATTTTTTGCCCAAAACTTGGCCAATTTCCTTAAGACCACTAACCTCTTCCAAAATATTCTAATCCTTCTTTAATTTTGATTAAAAGCTAATCCCATCATTTCCTACCCCTAATCCCAACTCAAAATATTTAATTAAGATTAAATATTAATCCTCATGTTTATTAAAAAAGTTTTAATAAATATCTCCTCAACCCAAACCCTTGAAATAAATAAAACTTTATTTATTTCTTAAAAATCTAATTTATCCTCATCCTAAGAAGTTCTAGACTCTTCTAGAAAGTCTTCATCCTCATCCTAGGAAGTTCTAGACTATTCTAGAATGTCTTTATCCTCATCCAAAGTCTAGACTCTTCTAGAAGATGTCTTTAAACCTAATCCTAATCCCCTCCTAACCTTGTCACATTCCCTAAACATGGGTTAAGACTTACTAACCCAAGCCAAAGTTAACAAATATCTCCTCCTTCACCCACCCTCATTAAATGCCATCCACTTGCCTATCGCTAAGCTAATCCTAATCCATCATCTAATCATTTGCACAATCCTAAGCAAGCTTAAAACCTTCATAATCAAGCCCAAGTTGAAATTCCTCTCATCTCTCTCAAAATATCCCAACCATAAAACTTTATGAAGCCCACTAGGCCATAAATGACACTTCCAAAGCCCTTTCATTGCTCTTACAAGCCATTATGAGGGTCTTTATGAAGATTTTATCCCTTGAGCCTCTTTTGTTGACTCATCCTTCCCCTTTCCTCCATCCTCTCACCCTATAACATGGGTCACTCCCTGTTTGGTTGTAAAGAAGCACAATCCATGTGCTCTCCTCTCATGCAATCTGAGCCTTCCATAATCTTTTTCCCATCTTTACATCTTAGCCCTTGATCCCTCAAGCTCTTTGCCTATTTAAGGAATCCTCTCCCAACCCATTTTAACACAATCCATGAAGCAAATTCATAATGCCATTTTAAGAAGCCATTTTACATTAAAACCATACACTCACACCCAAATTCCAACTCCATTTGAAGCCCTTTTTGAAGCATAAGCTTGAGCATACATCCTATCTATTTAGACAAAGCCACTCAACAAGAGAGCTTCTCATTGAGAGAGCCCATTAATGGCTCATATTCTCAATTGAGAATTCATCTTAGTCTATCCTGAAGTTTATGAATTTTGTTTATTTTTTAGAAGCTTTATTTAAATTTGGTTTCTATTAGCATACTAACATTGCTCATATACATTTTGGCATGCCCGGTGGGACCCTGCATGGGTCATCTTCATTAGCTTTTTTAGTTAAGTTTTTATGTCATTTTCTAATTTTGGCTAATTTTTCTTGTTTTTTGTGATTGGTAGGATTGTATAAATTGGTTTTGTAGGTCCACATGAGCATGAAGAAGACAAAGGAACTCATAGTCTATCTCATAGTGTTTGCAGATTTTTCAAGCTTGTAGGTGGACAAAGCACTTGGAATTCTTCTTCCTCTTCTTGTCTATATTCTTCTTATTCCATCTACTTCTTCTTCTTCTTGTGAGATATCTTGGTCATTTTTTTTTAAAGGAAGAAAAATCATACACACTTCTTTTTAGTGCTTAAAATGAACCCCCAAATCATACTTAAATCCATTAAAAAACTAAAAATTTGCAAAAAAAAAAATCTTTTAACAAGTGAAACTAAACCTATCCAATCATTTGCATCCTTGCAACATCAAGGTTTTAGATGCATTCATGCAAAGTTAGGAACACTTAATTTTTGGGAATTTAAAAAGAACTTCAAGTTTCCATTTCAAAAAGTTCAAAATCAACACTAAGTGCACACTAAAATCTAAATCAAACTCAATGCATCAATCAAGGATAAAATGAACCTCATTGGAAAATATTTTAAAGTTCTTTTAAAAATCTCATGAAAACTAAGAGTCCTAAATGGTTGCCAAAAATTGTCCTAAAAGCTTTGTTATTTGTTCCAAACAAATGTCTTGTTCCAAAATCTTGAATGTTTCTTAGGTTTTTCATGCATCAAAACAACCAAGGAATATCATTTTTGGGCTTAAAATATGCAAACTAGAACACAAAATCTTGAATGAAGACCAAAGTCCAAAGATTCATTTTCACTTTTGAGTCCAAAACAATCTTGAATGATCTAAGGTTAAAACAAAGTACTTCAAAGTTCTTAAAACAACACACAAAATCTCAATCTTGAATGCTCAAAGGAAAAAACTTGAATGTTTAATCACTTGTCTTTGAATGCATGTTGCTAAAATCACTTTTGAGTGTCATGGATTAAAATCAAGTTTGTTTTTTTTATGAATGCATGATTAAAACAACAAATCCAATCTTGAATGCCATAGATCAAATAATCATCTTTTGGGGCATAAAAAGAATCTACATTCTAGAAACCTTCTAAATTATAAAAACCAAATAAAGATGCTTTAAGTGAGTTTTTAGTTGGACTCACCCTCTTTAATCACCCATAAATTAAACCATTGGTTGCAATCTCAGTGCCATCTATGGGGATGGGTCCACCTAAGAGGGTGCTAAGTGCTCCACAAAGGTCAAAATTCACTTGTGTTTTTATTAGTTTTTCTAACTTAGAAAATTCCTTGAATGCACATTAGGCTCGCTAACACTTCATTTGGGTATTAAAATTTGAACAAATCTTGACTTGGAGGGTCTTCAGGCGTACACTTGAAATCAAATTTCACACATCTTTGTTTTGGGCTTAAAACAAAATCACACCAACTCTTGAATGCCTTAAAAGAAATTAATCGATACTTGATGTAGAAGGCCTCCAGGCACGTGGGTTTACTTTTTTGTTGACCCTAACTCTTCTTCTTGCATTCATTCTTTGATCAATTTTACTTTTTTCAAATGCTTCAAAGTTGGAATAAACATTGCATCCTAAACATGTGTGTTTTCAAAGTCTAGATCAGCAAACTTAAGCGTCAGTTGGAAAAAGAACAAATGTGTTTTTTAGCCCGAGGTCATCCATGTCTTCTCTCCCCTTGTCATCTTTCGAGGCCATCTTGGGTGCATAAGATTAGGATCCAAAACCTTGTTTCCCTTTTTAGGAGGCCTTCTTGGGGATTTCATCACCCCTTGGATGACCTCAACTCCAACATTCCGACAGAGTATAAAAATCAGGAGGTGAATTCAAAGACACCTCTCTTGAAATCAAGATTTTGTCACTCGAGCTAAGCCTCAAGGAACTTTATACCCTTGAGAAGTGAAAGAGGAGAAGTGGGTTACTGCTCCTCTCGGCTGTGTGACATCTTTTTGGTTTCACCTACGGACTTGGGCCTCTCATACCTTGGGTATATTGAAGACTCCCTAGCTAAACCAACTGTCAGCCTTGTAGACAACCATCGAGGGTGTTAATGTGTTTTAAGTGACTAATCGAAACATTTGTAAAACATACACACTCCTTGGCACAAGTATCACATTTTGAGAATCAAAAACTTTTATCTGGTCGTTCTTATCTATTACTTGATTTTTTATTTGTTGAATGAATATTTGCCAAACTTGGTCAATCCTAGCTTAGGGCATACTTAGCATAGTCACTACCTGTTCCAGAAGTTGAACAAGTTGAATCAAAATAATCGAGATCTCTCAAAGCCAAGAAAATTCAAGAATTTATGTCAGAACAACCCAAACCCAAACAAAAGTTTCAGAAAGCCAAACTCAAGCCATCTCAGGCATACCAAGAACTTTCAGCCAAGAGAAAGGAAATAACACCAAGCCCTCGAATTGCCAAACTCCACAAAGTAGAGGACAAAGCTGTTGACGAAGCCCTTCAAGATGCCTAGTTAGATCGCACTATCCAACTTAACCAACATCTAGGAGTTAACCCTGCTTATGCATTACCAACTAGGCATGATTTCTATGATTAGACCCCCTTGTTTCTCCACATCTTCTTTCATAAGCTTCACTTTAGAGTCATCTTTGTAGGAAAGCTAGCCATATTTAGTCCTCCCCTTAAGAATTTTAGCTCATCCATCTCATTTAGAACCAAACCATCTAGCCAGAAATCCAAAAACTTCACATCCAAGCCTTCAAAATTGTTGTCACCTTGCCAAAAGTTTGCCATTCCTAGCATCTTCCAAATCCACCAATCTCACCAAGGTTTTCCCTTTGACAGAGCTTTGTCTAGGGTAATCTAGCTTTGTCACTTGTTATCCCTCATCACCTTGAGCTAAAGGTTGGGATCCACAAGTGGTCAATCTCATGTTCTTCCTAAAGGATCATCAGTCTTTCCTTAAGTTGACACAATCACCAGCAAGCTTGCACATAGGAAAGCAGACCTTTCATGCTTTGGCAACATATCTTTGAAGTTAGAATTCCCAACCCAATCCTCCTTAGGTTTTGTCATAAAGATTTGCCTCAACCTAGGAAATCATTTGCATAGAAAAGCCTTCCTCTTTTGCATCCATCAACATTTTTGCATCTCATCCCTATGAAACATTCTGCATTTTCATGCCACCCATCACTCGCTAAGGCAAGAAGAAGAAGGAAACAATGGAGCCCTATCATTTGGATCAAACAGCTTTGCTCCCCTTGAGCAGTCAACCATCCTTCAGGCCAAAGAACACTATACCATCACCTACTAACATCAAAGCTTTCATGAACCAACTAGGAAATGCAGTATTGGTGAACGCCATTATAGACAAAAAGAAAGAAACAATCATGGCTAACTTTCGAAGGGACAACATAGGAGTCTTCAACTTTGGAAGACCTCCTCCCTTATCAGAACCATCTCACCTATTGTTTGGGAAACTACCACTCCCAATAGGCTCTTATGATTCTAATTATCCTCAATATGAGCCAAAATAAGAGCCTCAAACTAGTCCTTATGATCCAACTGACCCAGACATACCAACCTCCACTCAAGTTGAAATCTCCCTTCTGCAAGCCAATCCAGCCACCACCACTCCACCATTGGTCCATACCACTCCATCCCAAATCCCATTTTCCCAAAAAACCTCACCATTAACTCCCTTCACTATTGATGTTGCTTCTCCCCAACCCAGCCTTCCAAATCCACCAATCTCCCAAATTCGTGGTAGCATCTCTGGCCAACTGTAGCAATATACAACTGGGATGCCACCCATGGGGCCAAGTAATCAACCTTTTATTACCCTCAACCTATTTACCTCAGCTCAAAACACAATTCCATCATTTTCACTAGGTCCTTGGAGCTTAGTGTCATCAGCCACAAATCCACAAGCTACTACCCTCATTCCACAAAGCTATCAAACCCCACAAGCTACTACCAATGTTCTGCCAAGCTCTCAAGTGACCCAAGCTCCTACCACCACTCTACCAAGCTTTTTAATCCAGCCACCAAGCTATCAAACCCCATCAGTTCCATTCCCAAGCTTGCGATTCCCATCACCTCCACCACCAACTAATCCATTACCTCCTATTACTAACTATTTTTCTATGCCACTTCTAGGAGGAAATCCACCACCACAAACCACCAATTACTTGGCCTCTTTTACCATGTAGATACCTTCCCAAATGGGGGAAAAGCCCACATATATTGGTCAAACTCCTCAAATCCAAAGTCAAGTTCCACAAGCTCCCCGATCCTTTCCCCAAGCTTCACACCCATCTTATACCTTACCTCCATAAAGAAATCCATTTATCCCATAGCCAGCTTATGTTCCTCAATCCCAACCTCAAATCCAATATCAGCAGCAAGCCTCACAACTCATGCAACAATATGTGCCACCTCCACCTCAGCAACCCATCATCCACCATTCAGTTACCCAAGCCATGTAGAATCCTTACCAGCCCATACCCCAAATCCATCCATATTCCATTGCCCCATCTAGCACATACCTACCTCAGGGCACTCCTACATTGGGGGCACCCCAGCCATCACCAATTAGTTCATAATGGGAAGCCATGAAGATAGCTTTGAAGAACATCCAGGAGGGAAATGATCCAAAAACCTTCAAGTTTAAGAATGTGTGTCCTTACCCATTTGACAGAGCCATTACGATGACACCATTTCCCAAACACTTATCCAAGTTTGACAAATTCAGAGGAAAAGGAGACCCTGTCACACATATCAAATAATTTTACATGCACTACCAAGAAGTGGCATACAATGATGTCTTCCTCTTGCGTCGTTTTCCCAAAATCTTGGTCAAACCAGCTCTTGAATGGTTTTATAGAATCCCATATGGAAAAATTAGAAACTTTGCTGAATTTTCTGAGGCATTTGTAGCCCAATATGCCCATCTTGTTGAAACAGAGCTATCAGTAGTTGATCTTGTCCACACTAAGCAAAAAGGTGGAGAAAGCCTTCTCGAATATCTACAAAGATGGAAAACCCTTACCACCTGCATATCTTGCACCTTGTCAGAGTGCCATTTGGTGAAAATGTTTATTGATAATGCCCATCCTAGCTTGGCTCACCACATGACCATGAACTGTTTGCAGACCTACAAAGATATCAAAGAGAAAGGAATGATCCTTGAGCAAGGACTCATTAAAGATGGTGTGGCCAAGATTTACAAGGAATCCAACCAAAATCAAACACATTCAAATGACAGGTCTAGGTATTGGAAAAAAAATAAGCACGTTGCAACAGATGGCGTCACTGACACCAGACATGTGAATATTGTTGGTCCTTCCCAAAATCATCCAACCCACCATATCAACCAAACAATCAACAAGCTATCAACTACCAATAGTAGAATAACCAAAGCTATCAAAACCACAATCCAAGACCCAACTTCCAAGGATCTAGCAATCAAGCTAATGCCATCAATGTAGCTGCAGGGCAAAAGCTCAGATTCCAACCTGCACCTAGAAACTATACACCCCTTGGTGAGCCATTGGATGTCATTTTTGAAAAATTAGTCAAGGAAAACCTCATTAAATTTCCTCCTACCTAGCAAATTGATCCAAGCCAATCCAAAGTTTCATGGTACAAAGACAATGAGTACTACAAATTTCACAGGGTAAAAGGTCACACTACCCTCAGATGCATGAAACTAAAAGATTATGTGCAGGACCTCATTGATCAGAAAGAAATCACCGTTGGTGCTCAAAACTCTCCCAATGCAGGCTTATAGATCTATCAAAATGCTTTTCCTCCTCACAACAACCAAAATCCTAGAAAAGCACCTATCCAAACCAACAACAACAACAACACCAACTACCGCCATCCAAACCAATAGCATGGGAAGAATAATGACCACACTTCATCCTACATAGACTATGGTAGCCTCATTGGTTGTATATCTAAAAAAGAGCCTTCTGTCAATGTTATCAATATCCAAGGACCAAACAATGAGTGTGCAATCACCACTTGAAGAGCACGATTTAACATCACAGGCCCACCAATTCCACCAGCACCATCAGCTCCATCAAAAAGCCAATACAATATCTTGGAACACCTTGGGAACATGCCAGCCCAAATCTCCATTTTAGACCTTCTCTGCACCAGTCCTATGTACAAAAGAATCCTTGACAATGCTCTCATAGAATCTCATGTCCCTTCAGATATCAATGCTACTGATTTTTGTAATCTTGTTGGACACCTTTCATCCTCATGTGCCTTATCTTTCAAACCCGCTGACATACCCGTGGTCGAGCCAGATCACACCCTTCTGCTTCGCATAGCCATCATGGTATCCAATTTTTCCGTGAAAAGAGTAATGATAGATAATGGATCAGTGTTGAATATTTGTACCCTAAAATTCATAAAACAAGTTGGGTATACTAAGGCAGATATCATCAGTGAGGTTATCACCATCAAAGCTTATGACAACTTGGAAAGAACCATAGAAGGAACCATTTTGCTGCCAATCAAGGTTGGGCCAGTCATCCAAGAAACACTCTACCATATTATTGATCTAAACCTACCATTTAAAATCCTCCTTGATCGCCCATGAATTCATGCCATGAAAGTCATTCCATCCACTTACCATCAGTGTGTCAAATTTCCACAATAGGGCACTGAGGTAACCATCCATGCCGATCCAGAACCCTTTGCTTACTACAATGAGGTTGAAGCTTCATATGCAAACCATTGCCTTGGAATTGATATTGGCATAGCCATCACCAGTTCATCCCATACTTGTAATGACCCAGAAATCATCCTTTCCTCCACCCTATCTACTGTGAATATCAATAACAAAGGTTGTGGAGAGTATAATCTATCAGATGCATTTGTTGTCGAGGAACTCCCACTTGATCCACATGCCCATGGATGATCGACATATCACAAAGCTAAGGAGACTCCACCTCCTTGATACAAATAGTTTGGCCCAACAACCTTTGTATCCTCAAAAATCCCTCTTCATGAGGAGCTCACTCCAGATATCAACAATTGGTTACATAAGGATGCACCTCTAAGAAATCAAGCATGCCTTGATCACTTTAGCTAGAAGTATCCTCAAGAACATAAGCTCATCACTGATAAATGGAACTATCAAGGTGATGGTCTAAGACCAAAAGAAAGAGGCATGAAGTGCCCCATCGAAGCACACTAGTGGGAAATGAAGTCAAGTCTTGGCTTTGGCATACCCACAACTAGGGGCACCAATGAGAACGATCATGCTTTTTCAAACGGTCACACTTTTTCAAACATTCACTGTGACCTTGTCAAAATCAAAGACATTCTTGAGGAAGTTGAAAAGAGAACCTACGATGATATCCCAGACCAAATCTCCCTGGGAGACTCTGTTCTCCAAGAACTATCCATCCATTTCATCGACCTACCACTCACCCATCCACAACTCATAGATTGGGACCAACCAAGTGTCATAAACATTAATGAGTTCACATCAAAGGAAGTGATTCTGAGATTCATGGGAGCTGAAACTCCTCACAAACAAACAAAGCTAGATTCTGCCTATATCTATAAGCTAGATCCCAAGGGGTATTTTGGATAAAATTCCCAACCTAGTTTTGATACACCCAAAATTGGAACAAAGGTGAATCTGGGACTAGCTAAGGTAGTGAAGAGAGCCCCTTAGCAAGAAAATCTAGAGTCACAAGTACAACATGAGGATTTAGCATTGCCTCCTCAAGATAATCAACCAGAGGTGTCTTCTATTCTAATTGAGGATACTAGAGAAGTCAACATCAGTTCTTCAGAGATCCCTAGACTGGTTCACATTACTACATCCCTATCACAAGACCAAGCTGATCTCCTCTTTGAGGTCTTAAGAGAGAACATTGGTCGATTTGCATGGTCATATCAAAACATGCCAGGGCTAGATCCAAAGCTTGTAGTTCATCATCTTGCAGTCGATCCAAAGATCAAGCCCATTAGACAAAAGCTTAGAAAAATGCACCCCAAGGTGGCTTTACTAGTCAAAGTTGAATTAGAAAGAATGTTAGTTGCTAATGTTATTCAACCTATCGACTACTTAAAGTGGATCTCCAAAATGGTCCCTGTCACTAAACCTTTCGATGACATAAGAATCTCCACTGATTTCAGAGATCTTAACAAAGCTTGTCCAAAAGATGATTTTCCCTTGCCCAACATAGATATGATTGTAGATCTTACAGCTAGACATGAAATTTTGTCCCTCATGGATGGATTTTCCAAGTATAATCAAACCAAGATTGTAGAAGAGGATCAGCATAAGATAGCATTCACTACCCCTTGGGGAACCTTTTGTTACAACATGATGCCTTGTGGCCTAAAGAATGCAGGGGCTACCTATCAAAGAGCTATGACAGCCATTTTCCATGATCTTATCCATAGCATTTTGGAGGATTATGTGGATGATATCTTGGTTAAATATCACACCTTCATGGATCATCTTGCTAACTTGGAGAAATTCTTTGATAGGTTAGCCAAATATCATCTCTTGTTGAATCCCAAGAAGTGTGTCTTTGGGGTCACATCCGGTAAGCTTCCAGGCTTTATAGTTTTCAAACGAGGTATAGAGATCGACCCCAAGAAGGTTAAGGCTATCTTAGACATGCCTCCTCCCTAGACACTATGATAGCTTTTCTCTCTTCAGGGAAAGCTCCAATCTATTTGGCACTTCATCTCCTAGCTAGCAAATAAGTGTACGCATTTACACATTTACTGAAGAAGGATGAAAACTTCAAGTGGGATCCTTTATGTCAACACGGCTTTGATCAGCTCAAGCAGTATCTTGCCAATCCCCCTATCTTGGTTCCACTAGTTCCTGGTCATCCCTTGATCTTGTACATATCAGCAACGCCTACTGCTCTAGGGGAACTTCTAGCATAGCTTGATGACTACGACAGAGAAAGAGCCATCTACTACATTAGTAGAACCCTAGTTGGTTATGAACTCAATTATACTCCTATGGAAAAAGCTTGTTTGGCAGTTGTTTTCTCAATTCAAAAGCTTCACCACTACATGCTAAGTCATACCATCCAACTAGTCTCCAAGATCAACCCTCTCAAGTATATGCTCTCTAGAACAGCACTTACAGGCCGTTTGGCCAAATGGGTCATGCTCCTTAGCGAATTTGACATCCAGTATGTGGACAGAAAGGTAATCAAAGGGCAAGCTATAGCAGATCACCTCACTGATGCACCTCTAATAGATGCATATCCTTTGATCACAAAATTTCCAGATGAGCATATATGTCTAATTGAAGAACAACCCCCATGGAAATTTTATTTTGATGGCTCATACACATCTCATGGATTAGGGGCAAGAATATTGTTGGTCACACCTCAAGGAGATTACATTCCAAAAGCCTTCAAGCTACAATTCCCTAGCACCAACAATATAGCTGAATATGAGGCTCTCATAGTAGGATTAAAGATAGCTGCAAAATTGAACATCACTGAGTTACAAATCTTTGGCAATTATTAGCTCATCATCAAGCAAGCCATAAATGAATATCAAACCAAAGATGAAAAGCTATTACCCTACAAAGAGCTAGTTGATTAGCTAACCCAGCATTTTACAAAGCTTCAGTTTACACAAGTACCTTGAATGTAGAACAAAGAAGCAAATGCTATGGCTACTATCGACTCACTCTTGGAAATTCCCTAAGCAGTTACACAGTATGAGTTTTTAGTCAAGTAGCTCCTCACACCTGCCTATGCGAATGATGACTCAAATCGTGTTTGTATCTTGGTTGGTCCCCAATCCCCTTGGTACCATGAGATTCATGTTTACCTTAAAGATGGTATCATCTCCACTCACCTCACACATACGTAATGCCAAAACCTTATCTAAAAATCATCCCGCTATGTTATCATAACCAATGCCCTATATCATCAGGGTTATCATGATACTCTCTCTCAATGTTTAGATGAAAATGAGGCCATGATGGCATTAAAAGAAGTACACTCTGGACTTTGTGGTGCCCACATGAGTGGTATTGTCCTAGAGCAAAAAATCCTTAGAGCAAGCTACTATTGGCCTACCATTGAAGAAGACTCCTGTGACTTTTTCAAAAAATGTCTCCCATGTTAGCAACACGCAAATCTTATGCAAGCTCCAGCATAGGATCTACAACCTATTGCACCACCTTGGCCTTTCGCTTGTTGGGGCCTTGATCTAGTTGGAACTATCACACCTCTCTCATCTAATGGACATAAATGGATAATAATAGCTACAGATTATTTCACTAAGTGGGTGGAAGCAGTCCCCCTAGTCTCAGCTACAGGAGTTTAGGTCTCCAAGTTCATCTTGTACCACATTGTTTGTCACTTTGGCATCCCATCCACCATCTTCACTGACCACAAAGGTAACTTTGAAAATCTCAACATGGAAGAATTATGCACTTCCCTTTGCATCCATCACCACTTTTCTAGCCCATATTTCTCACAAGGTAATGGCCAGGTAGAGGCAATTAAGAAAACTCTCCTCAAAATCCTAAAGAAAGTTGTCAATGATTTTGGCTGCGATTGGCACCTACAAATAAATCCAGCCCTATGGGCCTATCAAACCTCCTTCCTTACATCCATAGGTGCAACTCCATACTCCCTAGTCTATGGTGTGAAGCGGTACTACCCATCGAGGTTGAACTTCCCTCCTTGCGCATATCTTTGCAAGGGAAAATATCAGATGAAGAATACAAAGTAGCTCGGCTCACCCAGCTATATCTCTTAGATGAGAAGCGACAACAAGCCTATGATCATTTCATAGTCCATCAAACTTGTCTCTAAAGGAATTTCAACAAGAAGGTGCTTCCATGACACTTTCAGCTGAGTGACATGGCCCTCAAAGAAAACATGAAAGTCCAAGCAGATCGAGAAAAGAAAGGCAAGTTTGAACCTACTTGGCTTGGTCCTTATGTTATCACTGCATCCTTTGGCTTCGGAGCCTATTAGCTATCTACACTAGAAGGAGAACTCTTGAATGATCCTACTAACATCATTCATCTCAAGAAGTTCTATGCTTGAAGATCCTTGGTATACCCAGCTTTTGAAAAATACAAAAAAAAAAAATAGTAAAGAGAAATAAGCATTCAATGGTGAAAACTTGGCAATTCAAGCACCTTGGATAGGTACGTTGGTGAAAATTAAATAATTTAGGTGCCTTGTGTACTAAGACTAATCCATTATCTATCACTATCCTATCCCTCATCTATTCACCCACCATCCCATTAAACACCTGCTTGTTCCCTTGGTGTTCCAACCAAATATCCAAAATTTGATGAAGCTTGTAAATACCTCCTGTACAGCTTGTAAATCTTGTACCTTAGCTTGTAAATCTTGTACCTCAGCTTGTAAATTTTGTACCAAAGCTTGTAAATCTTGTATCATCCCTTGTATCATAGCTTGTATATCTGAATCTTGTCCAAAGCTTGTATCCTATCACATGCACACAAAGAACCCCATTTGCACTTAAGCTTTTCACAAACCATCTACCTATCCACCTATAAACTATTACAGACATTCCACCCTTCTCAAACATTTCCATCTCAAAAAACCAAAATATGAAAAACCTTGTACATTTGTAACATATCTTGGTCTGTTAGCTTGTACATCCTCTTTAGCTTAGTACCATTGTATCTATCCAGATTTCATGCTAGTTCCTCTATGATCAGCATCTTGCACACATCACACAACCCTTGGTTAGCTATTCCAATGCATCCTTTAGCTAGATCTCTTGTCACCAAAGTTTTATCCTTCTTATTTCAGCTTGTTGAACGCATCACTCATCCAGATCCATCAGTTTAGGTACTCTTCGATAGATCCTTGTAGGATATAGCTTTCCTCATGTTTGATCTTGGTCTGTTAGTACCTCATCCTACCCATCTCATTGCCAAACGGTTCTCTTTTGGATTTTTTCTTTCTTTTGATTTGGAATCTTCAATTTTGGGTCTTGAAATATCTTTTCCAAGCAATCCTTTTTTTTCCCTCCTCAAGGTTGCCACGATCTTCCATATCATGGTATACTGCGAATGGGGCAATCTGAGCGTAAGGTCTTGATCAGGTCTTTCATTTTTTTTTCTTTTCTACTTGTGGGTTACCCAGTGTTAATTCCACACTGCTTGCTCTAGGATTCATGTGTGATGTTGGGGCAATCCTTGCGTGTTTATTTTGAGTCAGTCTATCAGTCCTCTGGACAGTTGGTGAAAAGGCCTTGATGTTCTTGGTAACCTTGGCAATTAACCAATAGTCCTATAGCAAATCTAGTGCTCAACTACATGGTAGTACTTCTCTTTGAAGTATCCCCCTACTCAAAAAAAGCTTCAATGGTTTCCCTTCATCTCCATTATCCCCCATCCATATCTAGCATCTATCTCTCCTACCCCAACTTATGCATTAGTATCTCTTTGAATCAATCTGCACTTTTAGCTTTAGGGATCCACAATCCTAGTCTTAGGGATCCACCAATCCAATCAATCCACCAAGCCTCATCTTTCGAGCTCCACAATCCTAGTCCTAGGGATCTCCGAAACCCATCTTCTGCCAATCTAACTCTTTGAAATCTTGTTGCATCAGCTTTATCATCCCATCATCCATCTCCCTATCCTAGATTCCTTTTAATAGTGCTCTGCTCCTTCATCCTCTGCAATCCCTGAGATCTTAAGCTTGCTTCCTCTTGTGCCTCTGATTCTCCCTTTATCATTCTCCCGTAGTGAGAGTTTGAGCTAACTAAACCACTTCTCTTAAGCCAATCTGACTCTCCTTGCTCATCTCAGATTCTTGTACTTTTCAAGAAGCTGTCGAGCCTCGCTTTCTCTCCCTGCTACCTTCTTGAGGGGGCATCTCGCAGTCCATTCTCTCCTCTTCTACTCTAGCCTTGGGAATCTTATTTTCTTACCTTTGATGTCCACTTGCAGCATCACATCAAAGAGGGGCAAAATGTAGACACCTAAATCTTTTAGAAAATAAAGTATTTTTATTTTCTAAAAAAAATCCTAATGACATCATCATTTATTAATTAATTAATTATTTTATTTATTTTTTTATTTTTATGCTATTAAATCCCTTTATCTTAATTAAAAATATTTAATTAAGGAATCCCTCCCAAAAATGTTTAAATCTTATTTAAACATTATTTCCTTATTTATTAATTATTTAATTAATAAATTGACCAAAAAACTCAAAATAAATAATAATAATAATAATTTGCCCAAAACTTGGCCAAATTCCTTAAGACCACTAAACTCTTCCAAAATCTTCTAATCCTTCTTTAATTTTGATTAAAGGCTAATCCCATCATTTCCTACCCCTAATCCCAACTCAAAATATTTAATTAAGATTAAATATTAATCCTCATGTTTATTAAAAAAGTTTTAATAAATATCTCCTTAACTCAAACCCTTGAAATAAATAAAACTTTATTTATTTCCTAAAAATCTAGTTTATCCTCATCCTAAGAAGTTCTAGACTCTTCTAGAAAGTCTTCATCCTCATCCTAGGAAGTTCTAGACTATTCTAGAATGTCTTTATCCTCATCCACTTGCCTATCCCTAAGCTAATCCTAAACCATCCTAATCCATCCTCTAATCATTTGCACAATCCTAAGCAAGCTTAAAACCTTCCTAATCACGCCCAAGTCAAAATTCCTCTCATCTCCCTCAAAATATCCCAACCATAAAACTTTATGAAGCCCACTAGGCCATAAATGACTCTTCCAAAGCCCTTTCATTGCTCTTACAAGCCATTATGAGGGTCTTTATGAAGATTTTATCCCTTGAGCCTCCTTTGTTGACTCATCCTTCCCCTTTCCTCCATCCTCTCACCTTGTGACATGTGTCACTCCCTGATTGGTTGTAAGGAAGCACAATCCATGTGCTCTCCTCTCATGCAATCTGAGCCTTCCATAAGCTTGTTTTCATCCTTGCATCCTATCCCTTGATCCCTCAAGCCCTTTGCCTATTTAAGGAATCCTCTCCCAACCCATTTTAACACAATCCATGAAGTAAAGTCATAATACCATTTTAAGAATCCATTTTACATCAAAACCATACACTCACACCCAAATTCCAACTCCATTTGAAGCCCTTTTTGAAGCATAAGCTTGAGCATGCATTCTATCTATTTAGACAAAGCCAATCAACAAGAGAGCTTGTCATTGAGAGAGCTCATTAATGGCTCATATTCTCAATTGAGAGTTCATCTTAGTCTATCTTGAAGTTTATGAATTTTGTTTAGTTTGTAGAAGCTTTATTTAAATTTGGTTTCTATTAGCATACTAACATTGCTCATATACAGTACGTGTGCAAGTTATTTTTTCTAAAGATGGATATAAAATGATGAGAGGAGCTATGGTGCTTGCTAAGGGTACTAGGAGAGGTACTCTATTTCAGCATGATCCATGCATTTCTCAATGTAATAGGTCTTCTATTTCTATTTCAAAGAAGAGAGTAGCTATCACTTCATCCCCACCATCTAAACAAGCAGTAAAGAAGACTGTGGTTATTGGTTGTGATGGGAGTACAACATGTGTACCTAAGGGTGAAAACACATTGGAAGGAATGCTTCCTACAAAAAAGACAATGTTGTGGCATATGAGATTTGGCCACAATTGTGAGAAGGGTATTATAAGCTTGAAGAACAAGAACCTCATTGATGGGTTAAATGATTTTAATCTTGAGTTTGACTTCTACAAACATTGTGTCTATAATAAAAAAAATCATGTTCAATTTTACTCTAGTTCTCACAAATATTCTAATGTTTTGAATCTTATTCATTCCAATGGATTTGGTCCTATATAACTTCCTTCAATTTGCAAGTCTATATTTTCTGTATCTTTCATAGATGATTATAGTAGAAGGACATGGATTTATTTCTTGAAAAGTAAGACACGAATCTTTAGTCAGTTCAAGGAATTTAAAGCCCTAGAAGAGAATCAAACTAGTAAGAAGATTAAGTGTGCAAGAACTGACAATGGTGGTGAGTTTTGCTCAGAAAAGTTTGAATAATTTTCTAAAGAACAAGGTGTTGAGAGGCATAAGACAACTCCTTATACCCCATAGCAAAATGGAGTTGCAAAAAGAATAAATAGGACATTGATGGAGAAGGCTAGGAGTATGCTTAGTGGAGTTGATCTTGAACAATGGTTTTGGGCTGAAGTTGTGGTCACTTCTTGCTATCTAGTTAATAGATCTCCAACATCAGCTCTTATTGGTAATACACCCATGGAGGTGTGGTTTGGTAAGAAGTGTTCAATTAGACATCCTCATGTTTTTGGTTGTCAAGCTTATGCATATGTTCCAAAGGAGAAAAGATCTAAGTTGGAGAACAAAGTTGTCAAATGTATTTTCATCAAATATGGTGTTGGTATGAAATGATACAAGCTTTGGGACCCTATGACTAGTCAAGCATTGTATAGTAAAAATGTTATTTTAGAGAGATAACATCTTCTCCTATTGTGCTACAACCATATGAAAAAGAAAAGAAGGAAGATATTGTTCAGTTGCCTCCTACCCCTGAGAAGACTGAATAGAGAGACCATGTTGGGTCTAATGATGAGGAGAGCTCTAATAGCTCTGATAGTTCAAAAGAAGAGGAAGAAAAACCTAAACCTCAACCCTTGAGGAGATCCACAAGAGTAGGGAAGCAGCTAGAAAGGTTTGGTTATTCTATGTTAGATTCTAGTTGTGTGTTTTCTTTGATTACTAACACTAATGGGCCTAGATCTATGAAAGAGGCTTTGGATATGGAAGATGTAGGTTCCTGGATTGAGGCCATGGATGATAAGATGGCTTCATTGGATAAAAACAAAACTTGGGACCTTGTACCTTTTCTTAAAGGATGAAAACTTGTTGGTAGAAAATAGGTGTTCAAGAAGAAATTATGTGAAGATGGCAGTGTTGAAAGGTACAAAGCTAGATTTGTTGCAAAGGGATATTCATAGGTAGAGGGAATAGATTATGGTGAAATATTATATCCTATTGCAAATTTGACATCCATTAGATTTCTATTATCTCTTGCTACATCATATGATTTAGAGATAGAACAGATGGATGTGAAGACAACCTTCCTTCATGGTGATTTGGAGGAAGAGATTTACATGTCATAGCCTCAACACTACATTGTTAAAGGTAAAGAATCTTTGGTTTGCAGATTAAAGAAGTCTTTGTATGGTTTGAAACAATCTCCTATGATGTGGTACCTTAAATTTGATGCCTTTGTGTTGTCAATTGGATTTGTAAGATCAAAATCTAATCACTATGTTTACTAGAGTTTTGAAAATGATCGCCTTCTTATTGTTGCATTATATGTTGATGATATGTTGCTATTTGGGAAGGGTAAGGGTATGATTTATAATTTTACATCTCAATTGTTAGTGGAGTTTGAGATGAAAGATCTTGGGGCAATAAGGTACATCTTTGGTCTGGAAATTAGTAGAGATAGGTCTAATAGAAAATTTTGGTTGATTCAGAGTAAGTATGTGAAGTCTATGTTGGAAAGGTTTAGCATGGTAGATTGTAGACCATTTTGTGTTCCTATTTCTATGGGAACAAAGTTATCTATAGATGATTGTCCAAAATCTCCTAGTGAGGTGGAGGATATGAGTTGAGTACCTTATGCTAGTGCAATTGGAATTCTTATGTATGCTATGGTCTGTACTAGACTAGAATTTGCCCAAGAAATGGGAGTTCTGAGCTATTTTATGGCTAATCTTGGATGAGTACATTGGGATGTAGTTAAGTGAGTATCCAAATATTTGAGGGGTACATCAGATTACTCCATTTGTTATCATGGTAACTCTTCTAGAGCTCTACATTCAATTTGTATTTGTGAGTTTGTGGTTCAAATTGGGTAGGTGGTATTGATAGTAGGAGATCCACCAGTGCTTATGTGTTCACTATGTTTGGTTGTGCTATCAGTTGAATGAGTAAATGATAACCTATGGTTGCTTTCTCTACTACAAAAGTTGAGTACATGGTTGCTACTCATGCTTGTAAGGAAGCCATTTGACTTAAGAGATTGTTTTCTAATATTGGTGTTGATGCAGGACAAATTAGTATTTGTTTTGACAAATAGAGTGCTATTTTCCTTGCAAAGAATCCAACTTTCCATCCCAGAACAAAGAAAATTGATGTGCAATTGGTGGAAGATGGAAAGGTAAATTTGGAGAAGGTAGATACTATAAATAATGTTTCAAATGCATTGACAAAACCAATGGACACAAAGAAGTTTAGATGGTGTTCGGAGTCTATGGGCCTTTTGGCCTATAGCGGCTAGTTCTTATTATGTTGTTTTTCTTACAATGTGTTTGACAAGTGGGAGAATGTTAAGAATAAGGTGTCTCAACCTTGGATAATTCATATTCTTATTACTTGTTTTGTAAATGTAATTTTTGCAAATAATGTAATTAAGTGTGAGTGTACATGTCTAGTTATCATGTTGATGTGTCACTCCACTTGCATGTGTCTGCATCTTGAATTGTGTGTAAAGAAATCATGACTAAAATTGTTATGATGGATTCCTATGATGTGTAAGAGCTATCTTTGGAATATTTAATTGTGTGTAAGAAAATCATAACTAAAATGGTTATGATAGATTCCTATGATGTGTAAGAGCTATCTTTGGAAGATTTAATTGTGTGTAAAGAAATCATGAGCGAAATGGTTATGACAGATTCCTATGATACATAAGAGCTATCTTTGGAAGATGCCCAAAAAATGGAGAGCACATTATATAAGCACTTTGAGGGTTGTAGATAGTGGAGTGTGTGAGTAATGTATTGTTGGTTGCTACTGGATAAGTCTTCCATGTCTTGAAGGAGCTTGCATTATAAGTGTGCTATAACCTTTGAGTTGAAGATAATGCATTCTACAAGTTTTGGAGGGATGGGGTTGTTTTACTGAAAGGTTTTTCCCCACCAACATATCTTTGTGTTTATGTGTTATTATTTCTCTATCTATTTTTGTATACATGGTTGATTGCAATATTATTGTTTACATAATATTGAATCTATAATTGTAAAGATTTTAAAAGAATTTACACAATACTTTCCTTAAGAGATTAGGGTAGGAAGTTGTTTCCACACCTGATTTTCCTTACATTGATTACCTTTAATTATTTTAAGACTATTAAAGCTCCTATTGGTCCCCTTTATATTTATGCTAGGATTTCTCAGATACCTACTCATAGTTGTCTTGGTGATCCGACATTCTTAGTCAATATTATTATTGAAGAAAATATTTTTATGAAAAAATTGCAATGCAATTCTTATGATACATCTAATGTGTGGATTCAAACTTGTAATATTTTTCTTTGCCCATCATTTGGTTCTATTAATTTATTCGTTGAACTTTGTGGTAAAATTGTGAACACTACCATTATTGTTGTTGTAGACACTTAAAAATAGTTTGCATCTATGACCTCATCACATCTTCATACTAATTTGTCCCATTTTCTCATTCTACTAACTTTGATCTTTTGGCCAGATTGACCATATTTTTTCATTTGTATCCCCTTTCACATCAATTTCATATCAACTTGAAATCATATCAAATCAACTTGAAATCACCCCAAATCAACCTAGAATCACTCGAAATTAGTCCTTATCAACCCAAAACTTATCAAACATATCAAATAAATCATCATTTATCTGCTCCTAGGCATTTTTGTGGCTTTCAGTGCCTTGGAAACCTATCAACCTATCAATCTTATCAATTTGACCTTAGTACTATCATGGCTCTCAGCGCTAGGTCAAAATATCATTCATGTCATTCAATATTTGATGTTGTTGAGGCTTTCAATGTTAGATCATGGCATCATCAACCATTTTAATAATATTGACAATGTCCGTCAGTGTTATTATGATCGAACCTTATCAATCAATTTCAATCTTGTAGCATTTACAATGTCGGTTAAATGTTACATATCAATTAATTCATGTCATGTGTCCTTGGTATGTTATCAATTTCAATCTATCAATTAATTTGACCATGGATTTGGTCTACCTTTTCACCATCTTATTCGATATCCATCGTCGTCACATTTTCATCAAAGGATACGGTCGCATTCATTTAATCAATTTGGTCAATCATCTACTAATTTTCTCTATAGGATTAAATAACCCATAATTTAATTCTATTATTCTCACTAATTATTCTTCCTGATTATCATCCTCAATTAATTAATTTTATTAATTGATTGATTCATCATCTGCAAATCATGGAAATTTACAATTTCTTAAGTTCCATTTTCCATCATTAATTCCATTTTCTACTGATTCTTATTTTGTGGAATAAAAGGATTTTTAATTCAAATATTCCATAAAATATTTCATCATCATGACACTTGGATGTGACACCTCATGGATTCTCCTTTGACACTTGGCTGAGATTTTTCATAATCAAATATTCTTATCTCTTACGCATGTCCCTATTTGGCTTATTCGTCATAGATTCTTGGCTTTAAGTGGGTTGAGGAATCTTATGACGCCTCATAGATTCTCTTCCAAACTTGACTCTCATGTGTCATAGAATCTTACTTTTGGCATATTCTATCATATGCATCATAGTGCATCATATTCTATCATATGCATATTCTATCATATGAATCTTATCTCTTACGCATGTCCCTATTTGGCTTATTCGTCATAGATTCTTGGCTTTAAGTGGGTTGAGGAATCTTATGATGCGTCATAGATTCTTTTCCAAATTTGACTCTCGTGTGTCATAGAATCTTACTTTTGGCATATTCTTTCATATGCATCATAGGAATTATTATTACCTCTTATGCATGTCCCTATTTGGCTTATTCGTCATAGATTCTTGGCTTTAAGTGGGTTGAGGAATCTTATGACGCATCATAGATTCTCTTCCAAATTTAGCCAAATTTGACTCTCATGTGTCATAGAATCTTATTTTTGGCATATTTTGTCATATGCGTCATAGGAATCTCTTGCCACATTGCATGTCTGTGGGTGACAAATCCAATGCTCTCAACCTCCATGAAAATTATAAAATGGACACTCTTTCTCTCATCTTGGGTCCTTGGGCTCTTGGAATCTAGAATGCTTAAGTCTTGAGTCCTTGAATCTTTGAGTTTTTGAGTCTCTACTAATTTTTATTTTACATTCTCTCTCACACATAAAATCACACTTCAAGTATTCTCATGGCATTATCATTATCATAGGCTTTTGCTTCAATTGTGTGTGCACTATAGGCAACTTTGGAGCTACAATCGTTTGGAGAAGAAAGAAGGACATGGGAGCTACAAACGGAAAAGGGAGTTTTTGATTATGCTTGCTTTCTTTTATTTAGTTTGGCTTTCATGCTAGACTAGTGGGTGCTAATACATGTTGATTGGGTTTGTGATTTGCTCATAGTGTGTTATGCTTTTAACCCATTTTTTTGGTCCTCCAGTTGTTCCTACTTGTGATCAATTCCAAGTTAAGCTTGGTTTTTTGTGGTTAAATACCATGCATGTTATTGCTTCACCTATTCATAAATGTCTTAAATTAGTTCATGATGAAGAAGTGAAGATGGTTAATCATATTTCATAACACACTTTAGGCCTAGAGATTGTGTTATCCTTGACTTCTTTTGGCAAGCATTACCTAATTCATGTCCTTCTAAACCTAATCATCTTTTCTTCTCATATCAAACCTATAAGCATTATAAGATTCTTGAGTTAAGATTACCTCCAATGGATCTTAATCATGATCTTTTTCCTACACCTTCTATACCTCCTTTATCTATGGCTTATGCATCTATTAATCAAGCTCCTACTACTGCTTGTTAGTCTATTGATAATTTATCAATCCTCCTATAGAACCTATGACGGATCCAGTAACTACTTCTCCTAGTTCTCAATACATTTCAAACAAGACAAAATGTACGCTCCTCTAATGAATGTCGTAAGAAGCATCATGCTCAAGCTGAAGCTTGTAATTCTATTCTTCAAAAATATTTACCTTCTTTGGATAAAACTATGCATGATGTGTTAAAAGAAGTTGTTGCTAATAATGATGTTAAGCTACATAATTATGATAATTAGATTCATATCTTAGATCCTATTTTGATTAATTTGGATGAAGAAGATACACTTGATGGTACTGATTATGTTAATGATGAATATGAAACTATTGACATTGACATTGATTTACCTAATATGCTTTCCTCACAATTAACACTTACACCTAGTATTGAACATTATGATTCTCCAGAGGATCCTTGTTTGAAAATGGCTATCATTCTTATGATATTGGATATAGTGCCTCTTTCAAGTTACCCACCTTCCCTATATGATATAGAATGAGATGGGGAGAGTAGGTGGAATTCTTGATTGGCTTGTCCTTTATGGTAACCTTTTGTGTGTTTGTCTATTGTACTGTGCTTTTCCCATGATATGTTTCCTAACTATTGTTAGATTCTTTTATACGACCCTTGTTTCCTTGTTAATGCAAGGTGATAAAGGAATTGAACCTATTGTACCATTCCTCTATATGTATCTCTATGCTTTAATATGTTGTTTCATGTTGTGTTGTACCTATGCTATTGTCCGTAGATGTTTCCTTGTGTAATCTACTTGATCCATGACTTGGTAGTATAGATTATTTTTGGTCTCCTATTCATGGTCTAAAAAGATTCTTTTTCATATCTCTTATGTGATCTTTCCTCCTTTGTGATTGTAGTTCTACTTTCTCTAGGGAATAACATTTTGTGTGTGTGTGTGTGTGTGTGTGTGTGTGTGTGTGTAATCTTATGATCATACTAACCCCATAGCAGGTAGATCCCTTCTATGTTTTTTGTATGTTTATATGGTATTTCCCTTGATTTTTCTTCATTTGGGGGTATCTCGTAGTGGAAACATAATCAATGGAGTTGTTTATGTTTCCATTAAAGTCATTGCTCCTATTAAAGTTTTAGCAATGATTTTAATCTGGGGGCATATGTTATTCTCAGCTATTGCACACACACACTTTTTAATACAAATATATTATTTTTCAAGATACATTTTCTCCCTTTTTGGATTAGTGAATAATCCTTAAAGTGTGGATTTATATTTTAGGATCTCTTGATCCCTCTATTTTTAAATTTTTTGATCCATTAAGGTCAAAGGTGGCCTTAAGACTAGATCTCTTTCTTGGTTTTACTCTTATGGAATAGAATATTCTTGAGGTTGAATCCTTGATAAGTTGACTAATGAGTAGTCACATTCACTAGATAGTTCAATCCCATCTTTCCAATTGTGATTCTTCCTTGTGTGGTTCATAATGGGACATAAGTTCTCATTTGGCAAGATAATCAAACTTTTCCTCTCATTCTCTTTTTCTAGAGATGTCTCTCTTATTTTGATCTTGGACTTGATGAAGACTTCAGTCCTTAAGGGCTTGAGGATCTCTTTGTCCCTTTGATTTTAATAAGATTATCTTTTCATTATGATCTCCTTTACCAAGAGCTTGCATTGAGTCCATACTCTTGCTAAAGTGGGGTCTTAATGTATCATCTTAAAATGGAAACACTTCCATGATAAGAGTCATTAGCCATTTGAGTAAGTGGTCCTTAGTCATGTCAACTGCCTTGAATAGATCTTTGCATGGATTTGGCTATTTCCCCCATGTTTTTCTTCTCTCGTCCTATTTCTAGCCTCTTTCTAACAAATTTCTCTTAGACTTTGACTTTCTAGGTCAATGACAACCTAATGGTTCAATGTTAAGCTTGACCTTAACCCCACGTCCAAATCTCAAGTTCCAAAGTTTTTCAACATATCAGGCTTTGAAAAGTTTCATTTTCTCACTTCCAGGTAGGCTATTTTAAAGATTTTCTAATGGAAAACTCTTAAATTTCATTTAATCTAGGTCCATTTCTAGGGGTTAAGGTTAACTGGTATTTAGTTCTCCAATGTCGGCTTGTCTAGAATTTTTTGCCCTAGATCACTATATAAGGAAGTCTTCCTCTCTCTCATTTTCTCCCCTAAGAGATATCAATCTAAGACATATTGGATGATCCTCTTTTCAAGCATTCAAAAATTCAAGCATTCAAGCATTCAAGATCCAATTCATCAAGGAGATCCATTGTTAGCCATTGAAGAATTCAATCTCTATGGAGCCCTCTTGTTGAAAAATACTAACCTCAAAGTAAGGAAAATCTAGAAAATGCTGATTTCTGATGTCTGTGCATAGTAATTGATGTTGAACAATAATAGTAATGTTTAATTACATACTTTCTATTGTAGATTATAAGATTTCCTCCTTTCTTCATATTCTCCTACTAACAATTGGCTAATAGTGATATGTAATTGTTGTCATTTATGGAAACACATGATGTACATGTTCACAAGAAACCTCAAAAATAAAGATACTTAGTGTTTTGTAGTCTAAAAATTGTCTAAGTATAGAATTTGGTTTATAGCTCAGTGTATTTTTTTGTTTATAACTTGTTGCTGACATCATATTATGACTAGCAAAGTTACATGGAGATAGTATGCATGTTGGTGATGACATGTATAACCTTAGATGTTAGTACAAACTAAATGGAATAGAGATAATTATGTTTGAAGCCAAACAAGATAGTGGAATTGAAGGAAAGAATTGTTTTCTTTACAAAATAATTACTTGTCAAATTAGGGCTGACATCCTAGATGATTACTCTAACTTGGAAAAGTGAATTATGGTCTTAGTCAACCCAGCAGCAATTTTTGTAAAGGCATGGTATTTATGCAAAGGACATTTTGCGATAAGAAGTGTTCTATCTTGTAAGATTGTGTAATTGTGAATTGTGAATTGTGATGAGAAAATTTTGTGAAAGTGATATATATGAAGTTTTATATAAAGTATCTAATGATCTGAGATTGAGTTGAAGATCAAAGATTAGTCAAGGAAGAAAGATAATAGTAAATTGCATGTCTGGGAAGTGGGCTTTTCTTGCATACGTTATACCACAACTCCTAATAGGGATGGAATCTTCTAATAAAGATTGAATGTATTCTAACAAGGAATCCTTATACTGAATTTTCTCATTGACTCCTAATAGGGTCCATCCTCTAACATGGAACTTATATATCAGTATATTATATACTGGGTATCATCCCCACTAGGGTTTTCCCTTTGCTAGGGTTTCCCTAGTTAACAAAATATGGTGTTAAGAGATATATTTGTGCATTGTTACTATTATTGTTGAACATTACTTTATTACTTTGTTATGCATGGTTTAAATTAAGTAATAATATCTAGTTCACGACTAAAGTTCCCTATGTATATGGAACAGTTAATGAAGAACCTTGAAGAAGCTCTTTTAAAAATTGATCTCCTTACTAAAGAAAGAGATAAGCTAAAAGAAAAATATGAAGACTCCAAAGTATACCTTGGTCAATTAAAGGAAAAGATTGAACACCTCAAATCCAAGTCTAAATCTACTAAATCTGGAACTAGTGATGATGGCTATTCAAAATTGAAAATAGAGTACAAGATCTTGAAGCATGAATTGAAGATTAAAAATCTAAAGTTGACTTTGAGAAATGATCCTAGCAAAGCTGAATCTAATTTGAAGACCAAAAATGTATATCTAAGAGCAAGTCTGGCAAAGAAAACATCTAAGTTTGAAACATTGAAAGAAGATCATGAAGAACTCCATAAGTAAAATACTATTGTGAAAGGTGAATTAACACACTGCAAACAGCAGCTTGAGAAGCTTTATTCTATCAAAGAAAAGCTTAATGATTCTATGTCAATACAAAGACCTACTTATGATAAGACTAGTCTTGGTTATCTAATTAACATGTCTGCAAAGAAACCTAAGATTAGATTGGATCCAAAAGAAAAAGACATCTAATTATAAGATTGAATCCAATAAGTCTTATGAGAAACTTAAAGAAGTTGAGCAAGACAAGGAAGTTGAAATCTTGGCTGAACCTAAGCAAGTGGAGACTCCTAAGGAAACCAAGTATGAATTTAGAGGTAAGTGTTTTTTATGTAATGAAATAGGTCATATGAAAAGAGATTGTACTAATAAGTCATTCAATCATGTTAAGGACTTTTATTGTCATAATTGTTATGGTATGGGTCATAATGTAATTGACTTTAGAAAACCTAAGTATGATAATGATAAAAGAAATAGTAGAATGTCTAGAAATACTAACCCTACTGATAGAAGAAATTTAATGAAAGGACATCAAGAAAAAGAAGATCTTATGAAGACTAAAGATATATCATGTGTTATAAGTGAAACAACGTAGGACACATTGCTCAAAATTTCCATGCACTTGATGATTAGCAAAATCCTACAAGTAAAGCACCTGTATGTTAGTTATGCAACAACTTCAGACACATAGCGAAGTACTGTAGAATGGACAAAAACTTCAGAGATAGAAGAAATAATGGAAGAAACTTTAGGAACAAAAGGAATGGTGGAAAGAACATCAAAAATGATAGAAGGAACTAGGAGAGGAACTTCAGAACTAATAGAGACAATGAGGAACACTGAAAATTTGTTAGTGAACTTCGAGAAGAACTTAATGAACCATTTTTGAAAGGAGTAGATATCTCAAAGGAAAAGTTAGATGATGATGAGATAGGAAGATCAAAGTTAGTTGTTGAGTTTGATTCAATTAAGTTGAATTAAGCTTGTTCATAGCATCAGAATTTGAGAACTTCAGTCAAAAGCCAAATTAGAGGCAGTGAACTTGGAAAAAGGTGTATCTAGTTATGTTTAGATGGTACCTAAGCTCACCTGAAATTTGGAGCTCATCAAAACAAGTTACAAAGGAATTCAGATTTACTAGTATTATAGTAAAGGTTGATTCTATAGTAGAATATGAAAACTATGTTTTTTTAGAGAATTTCGTGATGCAAATTCTAGTAGAGTTTTGTCATGATGGAAGGAGGCTATAGTAAACCTCAGGTCACATCTAAAGATTGGATAGATGATCTTGAGAAATTATTTGATTATAGAACATAATTGACAACTTTTTTATATTTGTAAAGTATGAAATTAATGCAAGTTCTTATTGATGGAATAAATGGAGTACATAATTGATTTTCACTTCATTGTGAACACATCCAAAGTGAAGAGTATTCAGAAGTGACTTGTCGGAGAGATTTTAAAGAAACCCTATTTTTGGAAAGAGCTATTTTATTGTTTTTCTACAAATTTTTTCTATAAAAGTTCATAATTGATCGAATCATGGATATGTGGTTAGTACATAGTGTTGAGAATGAGGATAGACCTAAGTTAAAGATTATTTTTGTAAAACCTAGTAAAGGAAACCCAGATTCAGTATTGTTTATCACTTTGAACAACATAGTTTACCTTGAATATGTAGGAAGTTAATTGAATAGAAAGTTTGAGTCAATTGGTAGTGAATTCATGAACAAAGATATGGAATTGGTTTTCAACCATGGCATGACTATGAAGCCCAGATTTGAACACCTAAGGGAATTAGACTTGTTTAAGTATCACTTCTACCATGAATTAGACACAGATGAGTAGACACAAATTATATCGAGTAGGATACATGATGGTAAATTATGGATGCAAGACAATGTAGTTGACATTTTTGCCAACCTTATTCATGAGGTAACTGGTCTTAGTAAACAGGGCAATGTACCTATAGCTAAGAATATGGTCAAGAAGAAAGTTGAAAGTTATACTAAAGCAATGTATAATGGTAAGGCTATGGTGATCAGCACCATCAAGCAAGATGATGTGATGTTTCTAAGTAGAATTATTTCTTATTCTATTTGTGCAAGTTAAAATATTGATAAACTTTTAGTAGGATTCATTTATGCAGCATATAGGATATGTATAAAAAAAAAACAAGTAAATCTTAGTGAAATACTGAGAATGCAACTCCTAGAAAACCTAGAAAAGGTCAAGAGAACAAAGAATGGTGTGTTTAGATTCTATTCATTGATCAATCACATATTCTATTATGTACTTAAAATATTTCCTTACTTATCAGTCATAGAAATAATGAGTAGTAACAGATGCATAGTGGAGAAGATTACAGAGGTATGTAGAAGGCATCCTGCAGACAAGATAGTGGACAGTGGCAACCTAATAATGAGAACATTTCATAATGAAATGAAAAAAATATTTAGAATTACACCTACAATTGTGGATAGATTCAACAAAGATATTTGTATTTTGGTTGATACAGATCATACATATATTCAAGCAATGGAACTTCAAGAGAAATTTCTAGATCTCTTGAGTTATGAATTGAATGATGATGTAGCAATTGGTTATATTGATTTGTTGTTGAATTTAGATAGAGATAAAGTAAAGTATAGATTTGGAACATATGATGAGATCACACAGACAACTCATCAAGCAACCTTAGAGAAGGCATCACATAAGAAGGTTGAGTCTATAATGAAGAAGGCACTATCAGAGGTTGGAATGATAGAGAGTGAATCTAAGATTGTAAGATAGATAATGAAGCAAGGTATACTAAACATACAACCTTTTTTAGTATCTATTGCTAAGACATCTTTGGAACAGAGCATTCCATATGTGGCAGTGTCTGATGTTTAGCCCAGTGAACCTAAAAGAAAGTTTGAGAGATGGAAGCAGTGTCTACTACGACAAAAAGAGTCAAAAAATAGGTCACTAAACCAAGTAAAAGACAAAAAACATTGTTGAAAATTGATTCCAATGATGAAGAAGATGAGGAACAAGAAGCTAAGCAAGTAGAAAAGGTGAATCCACCTAAGCAAGCAGCAGGCAAAGATCAACAACCTTGGAAGCCAAAGATAGAGAAGATCAATATAGTTATTGCAAATGAAGGTGATTTTGTTTAGATGAACAATAATTTTGAGAAGGACTAGATTGATATATCTACTGTGAGATATATTGCGGCTTACAATATGAAACTAAAGGACCTTGAGAGCATCATTAACTAGAAATTCTATGAGAGACTCATCTAGAAGAAGGCTCCTACAAGGGAAGAAGACCTTGAACATCAGAAGTCTATGCTTAGAACCATTTGCAAGACTAATGATGAAGAAGAAGTTAAAAGGTTGTTGAATAACCTCACACCATACTAGAGAAATAAATTGAAACCATTTCTATTTATGATTGGTAAAAATGATAAGTTAAAAAGTGAGACTATAGCAACAATCAATCAAATGTTGATAGAGGTAGCATCTCCTCTAGCTCCTAGAACCTTAGAAGTGTTAGTAGCTGGTGACACTATGTAGATTCATCAAAAAAATGTTACCATTAATATTGATGATACCAA
Source organism: Cupressus sempervirens (assembly GCA_028749045.1). Lineage (NCBI taxonomy): Eukaryota > Viridiplantae > Streptophyta > Pinopsida > Cupressales > Cupressaceae > Cupressus > Cupressus sempervirens. Next base: position 107,878,911 of record CM053793.1, on the reverse strand, counting down.
TCTGTTTGGTGGTTTCAAACCAAATGAACCAGATATCAAGGATATTAAGGATAAGTTGAGACAGATTGAGGAAGAGAAAAGGCTACTAGAAGAAGAAAAGAAGAAAATAAAGGAAGCCAAGTAGAAATTTCTTGAGGAAGAAAAGAGAAGAATTGTATAAGAAAGAGAAGAATTGTAGAAGAAAAGAAGAAGAAGAAAACTGAGGAAGATGAAAAGAAAAGATCAGAAGAGAAGAGAGAAAGAGAAGAAAAGGAAAAGAAAGAAGAACAAAAGAGGAAGCAAAGAATCAAAGGGAAGATGATGCTAAATAATCTAGTTCATCCACTTCACTCTCTATTGCTAGTTTAGCTACTGATGATGATGATCAAACCATTTTGATCTCATCCTTGACCAAGCTTATTGAGAAGAATGGGAAAGTAAAGAGTTTACAAAGAGCATTAATGGAAGTGATAGACATACTACATAGTACATTGGTAGTTTAGCACACTAAAAAAAATCCTAAATAGAGAGCACAACCAATGTTAAAATCATTTGATGAAGAGTTTACAAATTTTTTGAATGTTGCAAAGGCAAAGGCACAAATTTCCCATGATGCTAACTTGTTTAGCACCATCTGTCAAAATATCAAGAATGACTTAGTTAATCTTGATACTTGTATAAAAGAACTTTGGAAATGCCAACAAGAAGGGAAAACTTTGTACATTAAGTGTACCCTATCATTCAAGTTGACTCAAGACATTGAGAATCAGATAGAGACAAAGATGAGTGAGCTAGAAGCTTTATCTAGCTAGATCTAGCATCCATCTTGTAAAATAAATGATTTTGAATCACAAGTTGCCAGTATTCATAGTGACATCAGGAAACTAGAACTTCAGAAAGAGCATATTTTGAAGAGGACATCTAATTTTAGAGAATCTATTGCTCTAAAAATATCTTTTGTTGAGAAATAGTTAGAGGAATGTGTCAAGGCCAAGGACATATATTCTAACTTTATGCATTTAGACATTAATGTAGTTGAGGTTGCATCATATGTTTTATGTGAAATTCTCACCTCAGCTAAGTCTACCAAGGAAAAATAGACCAAAGGTATGGATATTCTGAAGGCAAATTTTGATGATTGCATGAAGATCATATCAGCATAAGGAAAGACAATAGTTTTGGACAATTTTTGGACAAAATATAATTGATACTACATCTAATTGATACGTTGGGGGTGAATGATGTCACTCAAATCAAGACTACTATAGTGGACAATTCCTTCTTATCAAATATGAACTCATGTGGTTCATTTGAACTTTTATTTATGAAATTTGGGTCAACAAATTTGACTTATAATTTGAACAATTGAATCCTAATAGAAACATCTACTTATTCAAAAAGACATTCTTTAGTAGAACACTTGGCTAGATAATAATTTAATTACTCATAAATATTTCACTCTTTTTGACAATAGACTGTCATAAACACTCATTTATTTTTACTTGTGTTCAACCTTTGTTAAACCTTTTTAACAAATAGTCAATGTGAATATGCTTGTGAATGCTCTTTTTTTATATAAGTAGATAAGTTTAAAAGTTTTGTACTATTTGATATTCCAACAATGTAGAGGTAATTCCTTTTGGTTCCTCTTTTGGGCATCTGTAGAGAATTATAATTCATTCATCTAGATGTTACATTGAAATCCTGATTAACCTCATAAAAAAACATTGTAGTAAAAAATAATTATGTATTGCTTGATGATAAAAGAATTGGATGTGAATGATGAAAGGGAATAGATCAATGAGGAGAGAGGCTAAGCCAAAAGGTTGAACAAAAGAGATCAAGTTGTGTTGAGGTTGATAGAAGAGAGATTAAACAAGATGAACACAAGTAAAGGAGTGGAAATGGACTCAGAGATAGATAGAAGCCAGACCTCATGATCAAAGGGTTTGTGGAGTATTGATAATAAAGAAAATAGAGGTATTAATTAGTGATCAACAATGAAGCACAAAAAGGCATAGTTTAGCTTCATTACTGTAGTATTATATGTTCATCTTCACTATTCTAGGTGAAAAAAGGCACAATATACATATGTTAATTTCCTTAACCAAACAATACTATTGATGACTATGATATGACAATAACATATGTAACAATAATATGATTGTCATCTCAATAGGAACCACGGGTCAGAACTCATTTTGATTATTATTAGCTTGATACAATGAAACTATTTGATTTGATTTTTAAAAAAACTTTTGTTATCCTAGCAATTTTGATGCCTATTAGTCAATATTTCGATGACACCTACCATCAATGGTATGACAAACTTCTCTATAAAAATCTAATTGTCATCAATATTTTGACATGGCCTATCATCAAGAGCATGACAAACTCATTGAAAACAATTTTGTAAACATTGATCTTTTGACCAGAATAGTCATCAATAATAATTGCAAAATTATCAAACTTTTGACATTTTGTACTAGTTTTATGACATTTCCCTGTGACATAGATTGGAATAATTTTTGACAGAGTGGTTTGTTAAAATTTTGATAGCTATGGATTACATCAAAATTTTGATGAAATTATAGCACCGATATTTTTTGACCTTTGAGCATTGAACTTTTGACCAATGCTCATCAAAAAATAGGTCCACATTTACTAGTGCCTCCATCCTCTTCTTTCAATCTGTAAACCTATTTATTACATAAAGCTCTTTTACCTAAATGTATCTTACATAAATTCCAAGTCTAATTTTTTTTCAAGGAGTCCATTTTTTTTCTTATTGTAGACTCCCACTAAATATTTGTATCCATGTGTACAGCTTCATCATAACATTTAGGCTCACCAACATCTATCAATAAAATAGAATTTGAAGAGGGAGTAAATATTATTAGAGGTCTCCTTAGCCTTGTTGACTATCTAACATTCACTATGGTATGTAGTATTTATTGTTGTAGTTGTTACAAACCATGAGGGACTATTAGAACATCATCCTTTTGAGTATCATCTTTGTACAACACTTTCTCATTGAATGTGTCATCCCTTCTTCTTACAATTTTAATATTTTAAAAATTCCAAAGCCTATAGCCAAATTCATCAATGCCATATCCAAGAAATATACACTTTTTAGATTTATCTTCCATCTTGGTTCTATTTTTAGAATATATATGTTCAAATGCTTCACAACCAAAGGTTTTGAGAAATCTACATAAATATTGTGGTACTGCCCTGTCATATCACTGCAAACTTGATAAGCTTCTTTGAAGTCTTCATCACTTTCATAAATGTCTTTTATGGAGTGGAATCCCACATTCTCCAACCTCATTTCTTGAATGGTAAAATTTCTTCTACTAAGGGCATCAGCAACCTTATTTTCCTCCCCTTTTTTATGCTTAATAGTGAAGGTATATGATTGAAGGTACTCTATCCATTTCACATGCCTATTATTCATCTATTCAATAAACTCAATGCATGGTTATCTGTATAGACAATAAACTCCTTGGGCAATAAATAATGTCTCCATTTTCTTAGAGACTGAACCATAGCATACAATTCTAAATCATATGTAGAATATCTTTATTTTGCTTCATTTAACTTTTCAATAAAGAAGGCTATTGGTTTACCTTCTTGACTTAGGACTCCTCCTATGGCCCTATTACTTGCATCACATTCAATAGTAAATACCTTCTTGAAATTAGGTAGAGTAAGGATGGGTGCCTCTACAACCCTTTTCTTCAAGTACTCAAAGGACTGATCAGCATCTCCTGTCCATGCAAATTTACATTTTTTTCCACCCTTGATTGTATCAATCATAAGGGCACACACATTACTGAAACCTCTAATGAACTTTCTATAAAAGCTTGCCAAACCATGAAAGCTCTTTACCTCACTTGCATTACTTGGTGTAGGCTAGTTGAGGATTGTTTCCACCTTTTCTAGATCCATCTTGAGGTTGCCCTTGGAGATGACAAAACCTAGGAACACGAACTCTTCTTTCATGAAGACACATTTATTCAAATTTATCTTCAATTCCTTCTTCTTGAGTTTCTTCAAAACCAATTCCAAGTGTGTTAGATGTTCCTCTTTATATTTGCTAAAAATCAATATATCATCAAGATAAACAACAACAAAATGATTGATGAAAGGTTCCAAAACTTCATTCATGAGTCTCATGAATGTACTAGGGGCATTAGAAAGGCCAAAGGGAATCAGCATACATTCATAAAGTCCCTCATTAGTTTTGAAGGTAGTTTTCCATTCATCTCCTTCCCTTATTCTAATTTGTTGGTAACTGCTTTTCAAATCAATCTTGGAATAGTACCTTGCCCCTCCTAGGTGATCCATCAAATCCTCCATCCTAGGCATTGAGAACCTATATCTGATGGTTATGTTGTTTATGGCTCTTGAGTCTGTACACAACCTCTATGTACCCTCCTTTTTAGGTGCCAACAAAGCAGGGACTGCACAAGGGCTGATGCTCTTTCTTATGAACCCTTTTGCAAGCAACTCCTCAACTTGTCTTGCTAATTCCTTGTTTTGTTTTGGTGTCAACCTATAGGTAGGCTTATTAGGCAATGTAGAACCTGAAATAAATTCAATACAATGACTTATCTCTCTCAATGGTGGTAAGGTATCAGTAGCAGGGTCAGAAATAACTTCCTTGTATCTATCCAAAAGTTGCCTCACTTCCTTGGGTTCCACATTCCTTATTCCTAATTTGCCTTCCTCCTTTTTATCTTCTTGTCTTGGCTTTAATAAAATGGAAAAGAATGGGGTGTTCTTCACCTTGAGAGTCTTCAAAAACTTCTTCTCCCCAACTATCATCACACTAGATGCATGTTGGATCTCCTTTCCATCTTCTAGCAACAGTGTCATAGTGTACTCCTTCCCATTTTTGGTGATGATGTAGACATTATTCCTCCCGTCATGCTTGGAATTGACATCATACTACCATGGCCTACCTAACAAAAAATGCCATGCACCCATATCTGCAACATCACAAACAATTTGGTCCTTGTACTCCCCAATTTGAAATTCAACATTAACTTGTTCATTAACCACAACTTGTTGCTCCTTACTTAACCACGAAACTTTGTAAGGGTTGGGATGAGGTGACACCTCTTCAATCCAAGCTTATTTACCATCTCTATTGATGCAATATTATCACTTGAACCAGAATCAACAATTACCTTACACACTTTACCTTTTACCTTGCACAAGGTCTTGAATAAGGTCTTCCTTTGGGGAGGTTCTTGTTCTGCAACTATCTTCAACAGGGTTCTATTGAACATTAAAGATTCCCCTCACTCTGGATTAGCATTCTCTCTTTCTCCTTGGTCACTTTGTGCATCCTCTTCTTGAGCCAAGTGGATTCTTCTATCTCCTTCTTGACTATTGTTGCCCCCTTTCTTTGGACACCTAGAGGATCTATGCCCTATTTGATTGCAGGTAAAACACTTTCCAGTGAATACCCCTGGAGTCCTTCCTCCAAATATTCCTCTCCCATTAGGTCTCCTACCTCTAAATCCTCCTCTAGCATTGAATTCTCCATCTGATTTCTCTTGACTGCTGCTAGGTTCACCTTGAGACTTATTAGATGAACCTCTACCCCCAAATCTTCATCCACCTCTATTACTTACTCCTCTCCCTCTTCCATGGGAATCACTTCTCCTCTTGAGTTTCTCCTCAATCTTGAGATCCATTTGATAGCATTGGTGGACGGTCTTAGGATTGAACAAAACTAGTTCATCCTTGATGGAGTACTTGAGTCCATTCAAGTATCTTGCCAATTTTTTCTTTTCACTTTCAGGAACTTGAGCCCTTAGAGTGAGTTTATGAAACTCCTTTGTATATGCTCCTACATCCAAGTCCTTTTGCCTGAGACTTTGCAACTTTTGATGCATTAGGACCTCATAGTCCTCTGGTACAAATTATTTCTTGATCTCTGATTTCATTCTCTTCCACGTGGCTATGGGTGCCTTCTCTTCCTCTATTCTCTCATTTTGAAGAAAATTCCACAAAGGGCAGATCCTTTCATCTTAGAGTTAGCCACCTTTATCTTTTGGTTTTTTGGCACATTATCACATTCAAAGTGATTGTCAAGAGCACTCCATGCATTCTTCTGGATTCAACTTACCACTGAACATAGGTAGGTCTAATCTTTGATCCTTTCTTCCTACCCTTTCTAGGGCCTCCAACATGGCTCTTTGATCCGCAGGCATTTCATCTCTAACCTGCCTAGGCTCTCTAACTTCAGTCCTTTCTTCTTCTCCTTCAGAGTCTTCCTTGACTCCTCTAGCCATCTTGCCCTTCAATTTTTCCAATTCTCTTTTCATGCTTCTATTTTCTTCCCTTACTGCTCTACTTTCTGCCATTTGTTCTTTGACCAACTTAGCCAATTCCACATTTGTGATCCTGTGAGGTATCTCCCTCTCTCCTTCCTCATTATTTGGCATCTTTCCTCTCCAATCAGGCTCTTAGTGGCTCTAATACCACTCTGACGCAGAGTATGCAGCAAAAGCTCCAACTACCCTTCCAACTCCAATCAGCACTTTAACTTGCTTCCAACCTCCAAACAGAACCTAGGTTTCTTCCAAGGTTAATGACTGACCCAATGGGCTTCTAAAAAAGGTAGAATCTACCTCAAATAGGACTCCACTTCACAAGCCCAACCCTCAAACCTAGGGTTCACAAACAACTTGGGACAATCACACCTATTAGGGACTCCCTAACACCAAATAGGCCTAAAATGGAAAATACTTCTTAAATTGGGTTAGAACTCCATACCCATGATAGAAATGGTTCTTACTGACTCAAAACAATAAGAAAACCCCCACTTTGAAGTTTCTCAACACCCAACACTAAAAATTACAAATTTTTACCAGGACTTTTATTAGGACAATTCCTAGTTTCAATGGTCAAACTCCCAAACAATACAAAGAACCATCCAATATTTTCAGATCACCAAACACCCTTCAACTACTCCTACAATATTTCAAAAGATCAATTACCAACTCTACTCCAGCATCAAGTTATACCCCACTTTGTGTCATAGTCCTAAATGGCCAGTTTAGGCTGGGTTACAAGGAAAGAATAAATAAATGGGTTCAAAGACTTGGTTCAATCCCTTGGATATCTTCTACACCTTTTATTTTTCCTTCTACACCCTTCACTTGGGTCAAATCAATCAACTTGGGAGCATGATCCTTCATTTTTCTTCAAAGCTAGACTAGACATAAGACTATGTTCAGCCTAGGGCTTGCTGGTAAAAATAGGTACCCAACTCCTACAGCCCTAAAACTCTACCATATTCAATTCACCTCTCCTAAATTTCATTCCACAAAGCATAATTGAAATCCCATAGTGCATTTTCAAGTTAGGAGGCCATCTTGTTGAAACCCTCAATGTGCAACAATTTCAGACCTACCTCTGCTAAAACAGGTATATCTTTTAACACAAAATAGATAAAAACTTCAAACCAATTGAATTAGAATGCTGACTCAAACCTATTTCCAAAAATATAAGATTTTTACCACTAGAAGTGCGTACAGGCTGTACAAAATTGAAAAAATAGAGAAAATTGCAGAATTTTTTAGTTTTATTCACTAAATGTTGTCCATCCGTCCATGCCATGGCCTTCCCACCATGTGGATACATTAAATAAGTGTCTTCCAATAGTTATAACTTCCATTTGGATGTTTGGAAGACCATACAACTTCCTTTTTTTTAAGTTTGACAACAAATTTGCAAAAATTGCTCTTTAGCAACTTTTTGCATTTTGCAACTTTCTTGCACCTTTGCACTTTTTTTACACACCTTCAATTCAAACCTGTCCTAATGACTCAAATCCACCTAAAACATCCTAAAAATAGTAAAATACTCAAGAATGCATAAATAATGACTCCTTGGTTACAAATGGTCACTTGGCTTATAACCACACCAATGTGTCATTGTACCTTACAATTCAGTCTTCATTACAAATAAGGACCAAACTTCATTCATAACAACTCTAATATACTAAACACCTTGAATTAATGCCTAAGAGCCTTAGGTGCCCTGCACCACACAATTATCAAACTTAAACAAACTTAACCATATGAGCAATATAATCAAAAGCCATAACAAGATACTCATACACAACAACACTAGATATGTTAACTAGGGAAACCCTTGATCAAAGGGAAAACCCTATTGGGGATGGTACCCATAAGATGATGTACTAATATAAAAGTTCCTTGTTAGAGGATGGACCTTATTAAGATTCTATGAATACATTTGGTAAATATGAGTCCCTATTAGGATACTTTGAATCTTAGTTAGGAGATTCCAACCCTATTAGGTGTTGAGTCAACCTTGTTAGGAGTTGTGGAAGATAGATGGACCCATTGTCCAAACAACTTCAGGGCAAGACTAATGAACCCACTATCCAAATGATCTCTGTATTATTCCTTGCAAAATAATAGATATGAAATATGTGTGCTTCCTCTTTCTCTATCCTATGAACTAGACTTCTATTTCTTTAGATCTTGTAACTAGATCACAAAACTCACATCCAGTAATCCCTTGGATTTCTTACATGCATTTACCAAGCACTCTGCTTCTTTTCATAGTTTTCACTTCATATAATGATCTCCACACTTGATTACATTGCAAATAAGGGAAACATTTATTCTTTATACCATATCTTCAAAAGAATTCCTTGAGTCCACCTTGAGGCTTTCCTAATTAATTATAATAAGATAATTAACTAATTCCCACTTATAAAAGCAATGTTGGCTCACAGTCTATACAAAACTTCACACATACACCACTAGGGCTTGCTCACTTTCTGATGTCACCAATAAACTATCATCTATAACCAACTAACCACACATCTCTTCATTACATGTCAAATGTAAGATAGAAAACAAACATCAGGAACTTCTTTCCTAATACTCTATTTGTGTACTATTCTTTGTAAATCAATCATAACTTTTGTATGTCTTCGACTTACATCATGCGCACTTGACCACATTAATAGGACATAAACTAGAACATATTCTTCATGGTGCATCACCAAACAATCAAACCATTGTCTATACCACTAAGATATGTCTCTGCCACTCTTCCAGTCTTCACAAACTTACTGCTATGTTGACATGAATGACAAACAAAGTCATGAATACAACATATCAATGCTCTCCAATGCTTACGATACTCTTCCAATGTACTATCATCAGCATTCATGCTAACAAAATTTTCCCATTCCAACAATTTGATAGGGTTCATTATCCCCTAAATAAACTAGCCCAAAATCCCCTTGGACATATTCAAGAAAATAACCTCTATGGGGAGTAGCATGAAATGAAGCCCCAGAATCTAAAACTCGTGAATCATAAATATTTTCTAAGGAAAGAAGAAAAAAATCTTTTTCAAATTTATTACTTGCCACATTTACCTCCTTGTTTACATCTTGTTTGTCTACTTAATTTTTCTTTCAAGTCCAACAATCTTTCTTCTTGTGCCCTAGTTTGCCATACTACCAACAATATCTTGCTCCTCTTGATTGAGCCCTCTTCCACTTTGATTTTCCTCTCTCATTTGTTATGCCTCTAATTTGTGTGTTCAAAACACCTCATGATTTAGATCCACCTAATATTTTCCTATGATTGTCCTCATTCAAAATAATGCCAATCACATCATCAAATTTTAGGGTATTAGATTGAGAAACAAAATTACTCATAGGCATGACCAAATTATTCCATCTTTAAAGGAAAAGAAAAATAAATCATGATAGCCCTAATTACTTCATCAATGTTAACATTTACAAAAGATAATAACTATATTAAAATTATTTAAATGATCAAAAAAAGATCCACATTCTTCCATCTTCATATTAAATAAATGCTTCATGAGAAATACCATGTTTGAAGTGGAGGGCTTTTCATACCACTTTTCTAGGGTTTGGATCAACTCTTTAATTGACTTTTCTTTCGTAATATTAAATTTTTTTGATTATGACATGCATAATTGAATAGTTCCAAGTGCCTTTTGATCCAAAATGTCTCATTCTTCATCTATCATACAGGTCAATTTCTTGGCTTTTCCTTGCAATGGCCGCCATAAATCCTTTTGATTAAGATAATCCTCTATTTTCATTTTCCATAATTGAAAGTTCTTCCCATTAAAGTTCTTAACCTTCACCTTACCCTTATCATCCATTTCTTCCACTCAACCATAAGATTTTCTTGCAAAGGATAGCTATAAATAAAATAAGCTCACTTTGATACCACTTGTTAGGATTAACAACAATAGAAATAACTCTTACATATAAATATAACCAATATCATAAAATAATAAATTGCATAGAAGAGAACACAAGACACAAAGATTTAACATGGCTCACCCAATGCCTGGGCTATCTCAACCAATGATAAGTCCAATATTATTATTATTATTCAGTGATTACAATTTTCAATCCCTTATAGCTCAATATCATTGAAAGAAACTACAATCTCATCATGCATTGTGAAATCCCTAACCCAAAGCCATTTTATACAATCTTTTTTTTAGTTACAAAATTAGGGCTTGAATGAGTCATCCAATAGAAAAATAGTGGTCAACTCCTTTTACAATAATAAAGTTGGTTGATCTTTCGAGGGTGTTGCTGCTTGACCTCAGCTTAGGGGTGCTTCCCTCAAACCCCCATAGTAAAATCTAGGGAGGAATCACACTAAACATAATGGGGGGAAATTAACCTTTAAGTCTGATTAGGCTCCACATCACAATACTTGTGATGCCAATGATGGCTGCACTAATGGATTCATCAATTTGGGTGTAAAACTTTCTATTTGTTTTACTTCCTTGGTCTCTATCTTTAAAAAGAGATACTACAAGAATATGTGCCTAATAAATTATTTGTACACTACATTTTCTATCAACCTAGCTTTAGGAGTATGCAATATCTAGTTAGGAGATTTACTTACCATGAGTACTTCTCCATCACAAAGAAATGTAGATGTCTTTATTTAAGTAGATTCCTCTACACTTGTGTAGATGTGAAGGCCATCCTCCTCAAAAGGAAAAATAGTAAGTGTTCTAGCCCTAGTAGTTGATGTTTTTGTTTCTCTAGCCATAGTATTCTAATCATATTTTGCATTTCATTGTTGGAGAAGAATCAATTAAGGGTTATGTAGAGGCATGTAGATTCATTAGAGCATTCTTTTCTAAGAATGTTTAGCTACAAGGAGTTGAAGATTGAAACAAGGAATTTTAGTTCTAATTTGGGGAGTGAAGGATTAGGGAAATGTTGAAGGGATCTCTACCAGATGGTACACTTGTGATCATAAAGAGAATGAAAAATTCAAAGCATCACAAAAAGAAATTCTCATGGAAACATACAACATGTTAATTTAGTTAGGCTTCAAGGGCTTTGTGTAAAAGAATTCAAATGGTTATTGGTATGATTACATGTCCAATGACTCTCTGAATTCAATATTATTCAAAACTAAATCCAAAAGTAAAGGAAAGGCACTGGATTGGAAGATTCAATTATAGATCATGCTAGGAATTGCAAGAGGATTACTTTATCTCCAAAAATAGTGCAAGGATTGCATCATTCATAGTGATGTTAAGACCAAAAACATTCTACTAGATAATAATTTTTCACCCAAGTTAGGTGATTTTGGGTTGGCAAAGCTTGTGGGTAGAGATTATTCTCATGTTTTCACCACTACAAGAGGAATCAGTGGGTACTTGGCTCTAGAGTGGATTTTTGGACATCCTATCACTCCCAAGTTTGATGTTTATAGCTATGGTATGACTCTCTTGGAAACTATTTATGGACGAAGAAGCCTAGATACCAACATGCAAGATTCAAGCAAGTATTACTCTACCCTATTGGATAGAACTCAAATTTCCCAAGTAAACATAATTAATGTTGTAATAAAGATCCTTGAAGATGAGGTATATATTTAGGAGGAAAAAATAGCATTTGTTGTGGGGTTGTTGTGTATTAAAAATAATGAGGATATAGCACCAATTATGGGGCAAGTAGTGAAAATGTTGGAAGGGAAGATAGAGCTTTAATTTCTACCAATTTAGAACTATGTTCTTGCAAACAATCAAATAGATTAAAGAAATAATAGGAGAAAAAAATCATCATATTATATATTTGAGTAAATTGTACTTCTAATGTATGCCTAATTTCAAGTATTTATCATTTTGGAGCTTGGAACTAGTGTCATTTTATGTTTATATATAGTGAGAATGTGTTACTAAAGATTAGAACATGCTTCATAATCCTCATCATGTTGGGGACACTTCTTTTTAAGGCATTTTTATTTAGTAATACTATCTTGAATATAGTTTTTTTTGTATTATGTCAAATTTCCCTAGGCATTGTAAGAGGCTTACTTTACCTCCATGAGTAATGCAGAGATTATATTATTTACAGTGATGTTAAGCCTAAAAATATTCTTCTGGACAACAATTTTTTTCCCAATTTGGGTGATTCTGTGTTGGCAAAGCTTGTGGGTAGAGATTTTAGTCTCTTTCTTGGCTCTACAAGAGGGATGAGAGGGTACTTGGTTCTAGAGTGGATCTTTAGACTTCCCATCACTCCCAAGGTTAATGTCTACAACTATGGTATAACATTCTTGGAAATTATTTCTAGCCGAAGAAACTTGGATACCAACATGCAAGATTCAAGTAAGTATCACTTTCCCCCTTGAACTATAACTTAAATCTATCAAGGGAACATAATTAATATTTTGGAAAAGAGCCTTGTTGCTGAGGTAGATATTGATGAAGTGAAAAAACCATATATTATGACGTTTTTGTGTATTGAAAATAATGAGGATTTAAGGCCAACCATGGGACAAGTGGTGCATATGTTGGAAGAAAAGATAGAGTTTCAATTTTCACCAATTCAAAACATTGTGTTCATGAATGGGAAAGTAGATCAAAGAAATAATAGTAGCAACAAATGATCATATTACATACTTTAGTATATTGTACCTATAATTTATGCATGATTCCAAGTATTTATCATTTTAGAATTTGGAACTAGTGTCATTTTATGTTTATATGGGTGAGAATTTGTTATTAAGGATTAAGAAATGCTTCCTAATCCTCATCATGTTTGGGACGCCTCTTTTTAAGTACACTTATGTAGTACTACAAGTTTGAAACTTGTTTGTTTCATATTGTGACAAATTGCTTTTATTTAGTATGTCATATTTACTTTTCTCTATTGCTTTCTTGTAGTTGATTATTTACATGTTATATGCTATCATATATTGAAGCTCATATTGGCTTGGTACACTACTTTAGCTTGTTAAATTTGCATCCTTTTTTTCTTTTTCATTAATATTATATATAATAATTGTCACATTGTCATACATTATCATTGTATTCCATTTTGATATTGTATGAATTATAAAAGTTTTTTAGATTAATCTTCATGTCTTCAAATCATTATATTTTGTAATATTTTACTGTAATTTACTAGGGAAATATGATTCACATTAAAGAGGAGAGTTTGATAGAGGCAAATATCAATGATGTGAGAAAAGCATGTGTTATAGGTTTCTATGCATTGAAAATGATGAGGATGTAATGCCAAGCATGGGACAACAAGGTGTAGATTGTGGAAGAGATGATGGAGCTTATGCTTGCATTCATGGAGAGGTGGGTAGATAAAAAAATACATATAGGAAGTAGTCATACTGATAAATATTTAGCTAAATTTATATTATAATTTGTGCAAGATTTCAAGTATTAGCATTTTGGAGTTCACTATTTACTACTATCTCATGTTTAGATAATATGAATGTGTTATTTTCTACCATTCCATAGATGTAATATTATCTTTAAAATGGTTGTTTTGACATTTGGTCAAATACCCTGTCATCAATTATTTTGAGCTCATTTGTATATGATAGTACCATATAGTTTTATTAAAAAAATCAATGTTAATATGTTGCACAATATCTCATATTGTCCCATTTGACATACCTCATTTTATTTTTTTTGTAGATTTTGTGTCTTTTCTTTTTATTTCCCTACAATTATGGTATGATAATTATCATTCTGACTATAGTGTATCTTGAACTTGTATCAATTATCAATCAAGCATATATGACTTCTAGTAATAAACCTTATTTCTTTCTATGGAGAAAGGAAAAAGGTTCCTGAGCCTAGAGAACAATGAGAAAAAAGAGCTTTTCTTCTCTAGGTCATTACATCCAAGAAACAAAAAACACCATCACTAACACAAAGTGTTAGAGATCCTCCATAGAACAAAACTTAATCAAAAACCATTGAAAGTACTCTTAAAATTAGACTCTATCTTATCAACCAAAACCTTTTTGATAAACACACAAATTAATTGAGTCTCAAAGTACAGAATAAAAAAGTGATCCAGTTCAAACATAACATCATTTAAATTGTGTCCTAAAATTACGAGGATCACAAAACAACATCTAAAGCTATGAATAATAAAATTTTAAACTTATGGCAAGACATGTTCTTAATTAGTGCCAAAAAACTTAGTCATTATGAGAAGTCGAGAGTGACCGAGCTACCAGATAGGAGTTTTAACTGAGCTCATAAATGAACCAAGTTAATAGGGTTAACCAAGAAAGATGAGAGAAGTGTCAACTGAGTTGATAGTATCCATGGAGTTGTAGCATTAATTGAGTTGATGATATATACCAAGCTCCAGTATAAACTAAGTTAGTAAACTATTCTTGTTTCAGAATGATAACCAAGCAGGAAAAGCAGTATGAAGCGAGCTAGCTAAGTTTCACAAGGTGGACCTAATAGTCCTTCTTACTCTTAACCGAGTAGATCACTAGAAGTGATCAATTGTAAACATTAATAGACCAACTTTATTACTATAGTAGTCAAGCATTGTGGGTGTTCTCCCCACCCCAATTTTACCTTCTACTTAGAGGGTATTTGGGTTACCAAATATTGTGTTATGGTGTTGTTACTTTATTGCTTTATGTTCCCTGCATGCAAGTAGATTAAATATTATACTAAAGTGGGTTAAGAACAAGAAGTTTTAAGTGGTTCCTGATTCAACACCCCCCCCCCCCCCAACCCTTCCTTAGTCACCTAGCTTGCATTAAATTTCTAAAAATTGGTATCATAGAAAGGTTCTCTTATCAAAAGTGTAGCATCATGAGAGAAAAGATCAAATACGATAGAAATATACAAGCTAGAGAAAGCCATTGAAAATGAAAATTTGGATCTACATGTGGCCATGGGAAAAATCAAGAAACTGAACAATCAACTTTCTTGGCCCCTAAAAAGGAGAAAAGAATTGGTAGCACATATGAATGTCAATCTATACATAGAAGAAAGAATTGAAGATATGTGCAGAGAAAGAAGTTTAGATGAAGTAGATGCAACTATAGAAGATCTACTTGAAAGGAAATTTACAAGAAGAAGTTAGAAGATTGAAAAAAGAATGGGAGATTCATTAAGTTAGGATATGTGAAGTCATGGAACAAAAGAAAAAAGTTGAAAATGACAAAGCTATGGTAGAATAAGACAAAATATTATGCAACACCAGACTAGAAAAAAAGGAAAATGGAATCCACTAGTTTTCACTATGTCAGGAAGATTTGATAAATCAGTCAAATAGTACAAATCAAGAAGTCATCAACCTAAGGACATAAAATGAAAGATTCATAAATGATCTTATAATAGAAAAAGAAACCAATGAAAGAATGATGAGATCACAAGAAAGCATGGATCAATTGGCTAAGCTATCTCATAATAGACACAAAGGAAAAGAAGGATTGAGCTACATTGAACAAGGAGAATCATCACAACAAGTAGCTCAAAACAACAAAAAACGTACATGCAATCATTGTGAAAAGTTAGGAAATAAATCAAACAAATTTTTGAGCAATGGGAATTTAAAGTTTAATGGGAATGTTTACAATTGTAACAAGAATGAACATAGAGCAAGTGAATGCACACAGAAAACTAAGTCTAAAGGAAAATGCTTCACATGTAACAATCAAGGTCATAAATCTTCAGAATGTAGAACCAAGAAATAGAATCCTACTAAATAGCTTGCTAAAGAAGTCTTTGGTTAGGATTAGAACACATTGTACAGATGTTATCTATGTGGAGAATATGGACACATTGGAGCTAACTATATAAGGACTCACTTTAGAAAGAGCAATCCTACCAAAAGATGTTATTTATGAAAAGAACTTGTTCATCTAGCAACGAAATGTATGAATCAAGATACAGTTGAAGATGAAAAGAAATCAAAAGCTTTTAAGATAAGAATTCAATTGACGTAGTAATGGGTGAGGAAATCTCTAGAAAGTTCAAGCCAAAATAGTGAATTTATTGACACCCAAGGCAATGAGTTGGGTGATTCAATCATATCTAGATAAGCATGCAAGGAGACCATTGGAGTTCTGAAAAAAATTATATTCTACCTCAATTCTAGTCATGCAAGTAAGAAAATCCAAATCAGCATAACATATGTACTAGGATTGATCTAATGAACGGATCTAGACTATTTGTAGTAATGAATGCTTAATAAGATAAATTTAAATAAATCACAACTTAGCGGAAGTCTTAAATCATTTACTATCAATGAGATCAAAACTTAAGATGAGAAACAGAATTGAGAGAGAAGATAAGAAGATGCAAACAGAGTTTGATTTCGGAGTTTGCCACAAACGTGACTACGTCTCCGGGTCGGCTCCAATAGAGTATGACCGATTTGATTAATCTCCAAAATAAATTACAAATGCACCAAGACTTATTCACTTAAACACATCAGCATAGCATGCCCTCGACGTGCAGAATAGTCTTCAAAAATCTCTTAAACATTCTCCTATTCTCACCACCTGAATGCCTTCCAAAAGGCCTAATACCCCCCTTTTATACATAATTTTAGCAAAAATTAGGCTAAAACCAATTAATGTAAATATAAGGTCTTTAACAAAATTTATCTTCGAAATACTCTTTTTAGAAGTTTAGGAGATTCAGCACCTTACACATATGGGGCTAGAAATAACGCCCACATAACTAATTACCTATTTATAAAATAAGGTTAGGTGGCAATTTTAACAATATATAGAAAATACGCCATATAAATAAGAAAACGCAAAAATGTTGCACCGGTTCTTATCCATTTTACAAGGGCGCCGATCGGCGGTTCAAACCCCGCCAGCGGCCCTTTTCAATCCCCGATTTTCGGCAATCAGACTTTAAATCGCATTTGCGCCGAATCATAAAGTCTACGTGTAACGCACTGGCCACCACTTGAGGTTTGGGGTTGGGTGGTCACGGGTTCAACCCCACCGACCACCATAACTAATATTTTGTGTGACATTTATTTATTTTTTTAATTTTTTTAAAATTTATTTGAATGCCACACCACCTCGAACTTCAACTCGGCACCATTTTCACATATGATCTTTGTTTTTAATGAAACGAACACCGTTGGAAAGCTTTTGACAAAACCTTCAACCTGGTGCCAACTTTGACCATTTTTGGGGTGTTCAATTTCTTGCCTTTTTTATGACTTTTGTATCTGAGTTGGACCAACTTTTGACTGGTCATAACTTGCATGAACGGACTCCTTTTCACTCTGTTCAAGTTGCGTTGGAATTAGGACGTCGAGATATTTTGATTGTGCAAAAATTTGGAGATTCAGAGACACTTCAATTTTCACTGAAATTATCCACCGGATCAGGCCTCCCCACTAAAGACCTTTTGGACCTCCAAAAGTGACATATACTCTAACATAAAGTGAGGACTTGGCCTCCCCACTTGTCCTATATCATCTGTACATCTGAATACCTGACTCACCAGCACAATGAAGACTGCAACAACATTGTTGATCATAAACATTATTCTATCACTTCCATAAGCATCTACATCAATTGTCATAGCCACTAACCAACAAACATTGACTAGCATCAAACTGGACAATAATGCAGAAATGAAAGAGAATAAGTCAACAACATATCGATCCTTCACAACAGGAACATTTTTACCCAAGGAACCATTAATGCTTTCAATTATCATTCACTCATGCTATAGTATGGGTGCATCTTGCAACATCTGACCCTGGTTAGCTACTCCAAGTTCAAGTGTAGAACCACCGGTACTGACAGACATAAGAGTTAACTCTTTACTCGCATTAATTACCCTCTTTAACTGCCCTGTGTTTGCAAAAGAATGATCAGTCTTAATCCTGTGAGAATGTACAATATACTGAATGCCATCTTTAAACAAGTGATAATGATTCTTTTCCCTATAGAAAATTGCTTTTCTATCATAAAGATAAGGGCTACCAAGCACTATCCCACAAATATCCAGTGGAACCACATCAAAATGTACTTCATCCACAAATTTACTAGTGATTGTGAATCTTAAGGTGCATTGTCTTGTTACTTGCAACGTATCATTTTCACAAATCCAGCCTAGTGGATAAGGTTTCTTATGTAATGTAGTTTTCAATCCCAAGTTCCTTACAACACTTTCAGAAATCAAGTTCACTTGAGAACCACTATCTATGAGTGCATTAATTTTAGTGTTCTTAGAAACAACCCTTAAATGAAACAACTCATTCCTTTTTTTATCTTCAGGGAAATCATTAACTTTAGATGAAGAAGCGCAACTATGAACAGAAACACCAGAGATAGGAGCTTTACCTTTTACACCCATAGCTATTATCTTAGTCTCATCATCTAAATCTGAACCAAGATCCATAACAACATTTGTGGCTTTCTCCTTACCTTTTTGTTTTTGATTCTGTCTTTGAGCCCACTTAGGCTTCAATTCGGGATGCAACTTCCAACAATGTTCTTCATCATGACCCTTCCTGTCACAATGAGTGCAAGAAAGTTTCTCATCCTTCTTAACTATAGCTACCTTCTTTCCTTTCTCTATCTCTGCATTCTTAGAAGATTTCTTTACAGAGTTATCATCATCAAACTTATCAATAAAAGATCCTTTACCCCTTGACTCTAAGTGCGTAGCTTGAACTGACACTTCATCCAAATTACAAGGGTTTAATACCAAAATAGAATGTCTAAGGTAGGAATGTAGACCTCCTATATACTTCAACAAAGTATCCTGGGTGTACAAAGGAACATTCAAAGCAATAGCCCTTTTTCTAAATTCATGGTTGTACTCTTGGACAGTTTGACCTTTCCCTTGCCTAAACATTTGCCAGTCCATCATTAACTATTGCATATGTCCTAGGGGATAAAATTGGTGCTTAAGGGCATTAACAAACTCTGCCCAAGTTAAACTAACTCTACCGTGCCGTGAAACTTCTGCCTTAGTCATACTCTCCCACCAGGTTAAAGCTGTACCCCCTAACCTAAGAGTAGCTAATTGAATCCTATCAACATCATCCAATAGGTTCTGGACTCTACAGTAGACTTCTACTTGTTGAATCCAATCATCCAATTTTTCAGCATTAAGTTCACCACAATACTTAGGCAAGTCAAATTTTACATCCAGTTTGATCTTAGGCTTATACCCACTCTTGAAAGGATTAGAAGAAGTAGAATGAGGAGAAGATGGAGAAGAAGGAGAAGAGGGAGGAGAAGAAGAAGAGGGTGGATCTGGTTTATTGTCACCATCTCCATGATGTTTCCCTTTCTTGTCTTCACGTTCTTTCTGCTCTTGCCTCTCTTGAAAAAGAATGTCCACCTTAGCCTTCATCTCGAGGAATGCTCTTCGAAATTCCTGCTCACTGATCTCATCAGGAACCTCCATTCCAGAAATAGACATCTTTGGAAATGTTCTTCACTTCCCAATCTCAGGATTAAATTGTTCAAGCTTGCCTTCGCCCTTCTGAATCCTGGATCTTGTTAGCATTCAAGAAAATAACTGCAATAATAATCAACCTGGCTCTGATACCACTTGATCTGATGAATGGATCTAGACTATTTGTAGTAATGAATGCTTAATAAAATAAATTTAAATAAATCACAACTTAGCAGAAGTCTTAATTCATTTACTATCAATGAGATCAAAACTTAAGATGAGAAACAGAATTGACAGAGAAGATAAGAAGATGCAAACAGAGTTTGATTTCGAATTTCACCACAAACGTGACTATGTCTTCGGGTCGGCTCCAATAGAGTACGACCAATCCGATTAATCTCCAAAATAAATTACAAATGCACCAAGACTTATTCACTTAAACACATCAGCATAGCATGCCCTCGACGTGCAGAATAGTCTTCAAAAATCTCTTAAACATTCTCCTATTCTCACCACCTGAATGCCTTCCAAAAGGCCTAATACCCCCCTTTTATACATAATTTTAGCAAAAATTAGGCTAAAACCAATTAATGTAAATATAAGGTCTTTAACAAAATTTATCTTCGAAATACTCCTTTTACAAGTTTAGGAGATTCGGCACCTTACACATATGGGGCTAGAAATAACACCCACATAACTAATTACCTTTTTATAAAATAAGGTTAGGTGGCGGTTTTAACAATATATAGCAAATACACCATATAAATAAGAAAATGCGAAAACGTTGCACCAGTTCTTATCCATTTTACGAGAGCACCGGTCGGCGGTTCAAACCCCGCCGACGGCCCTTTTCAATCCCCGATTTTTGGCAATCAAACTTTAAATTGCATTTGCGTCAAATCATAAATTCTACGTGTAACACACCGGCCATCGCTTGAGGTTTGGGGTCGGGTGGTCATGGGTTCAACCCCACCGACCACCATAACTAATATTTTGTGTGACATTTATTTTATTTTTTATTTTCTTTTAAATTTATTTGAATGCCACACCACCTCAAACTTCAACTCGACACCATTTTCACATACGATCTTTGTTTTTAACGAAACGAACACCGTTGGAAAGCTTTTGACAAAACCTTCAACCTAGTACCAACTTTGACCATTTTTGGGGTGTTCAATTTCTTGCCTTTTTGACAACTTTTGTATCTAAGTTGGACCAACTTTTGACTGGTCATAACTTGCATGAACGGACTCCTTTTCGCTCCGTTCAAGTTGCGTTGGAATTAGGACGTCGAGATATTTTGATGGTGCAAAAATTTGGAGATTTAGAGACACTTCAATTTTCACTGAAATTATCCACTGGATCAAGGATAGATGAAAGTCTCAATTACAATCAAGTTGTTAGACCTAACTGAGTTACTCTTTAGGCCTAACTGAGCAAGGTTAGACTCAATCGATTCATTGACTCAACTGAGTGTGGTCAGGTAGTCTTAACCAATATTCAAGGTACAATCAAGGTGAGAAGACTTAACCAAGCCTCCTTCGCCTACCTAATTATGGAGCCTTGATGAGGCCCTAAAATTGAAGATCTGATAAAAAGGAGCAATCAAAGATTTATTTCTTCACTATGAATTTAGAGTCTTTATAGAGCATAGCATTATTTGAGCCCCCAAGTGATTCAGAGCGAATTGGTGTTGAAGAAAAGTTATAGGTGAATTTATCATCTACAATACTTCATCAATTGAGCATAATGGTAGCCTCTTCAAGTATAAAGGTTAAAAGAGATTTTGAAATGTTGGTGAAAAGCTCAAACTACATTTCACCCAAGTTCAAGCTTTATCCCACAATCATTCAGGAGAGGGATCCATAAGGAGCACATTCAATTGTTCCTCCTAAGGTAATCCTTATTCATGATGTAAGTTCATTTTATCACTATTCAATTCAAGAATTTGGCAATTTTGAATTGGATTAGGCATATAGTACATTGTGTGAAAATGATGTGTTGAAACTAGACACAAGCATCTAAAAGATAAGGGTTTTACCCACATCATTCATATGCCAAGGAGCTTTTGAATTAATTTTATTAGTTTTATATTAAGCTAAGTCCATGACATGACATTCTAGCTTGAGAAATCATTTCCCATCACCAAGAAGATGATCCATAGAATAACTAGATACCCAGTATTGGAAACATCCAAGGCTACCAAAACCCTAGGACAAGAAGAATTGGCTAAGCTAACCCTAGTTGAATGGGATGATAGAGGCATGAAGTTGAAAAATGTGATTGATATGGAAATCAAATTCCCCACCCATGTCATAGCTCATAAGATTTATAGTTCAAGCCAACCAAATAGTGTGCCTTGTGAAGCAATTAATGCATGTAGTTGAGCACAAACATGGAGAGCATTCAAGCCTTCAAGAACAATTCATGTAAGTTTGGCTCATTGTTGTTCTATATATTTTCTTTTATGTGCAAAAAATATTTCCATTGAAAAGAACTATTTTTTGGAAATACAAAAGGAAAATTAAACTAAAAGGGTGGGGTGAATCAGTGATTCAAAATTTTACTCATAAAATCATTCACCTCACATCCATCTCACAATTCAATATGTAAACTAAAATACCATATTAAGCATATACATCTAAAGCATGTAAGTAAGTAAACATTTACACATATATGACACAAGGTATGATAACCTAGAAATCCTTCAATGAGAAGGTAAAATTGGGGTGGGGATGACACCCACAAATATTCACTACTATAGTTGTAAAGTGTATCCAATTAAGGTTACAATTGTTTGACCATAAAATATGATCTACTCTATGAAAGGTTTTCCTTGTTAAATGTTTACAAAGACTGTTAGGTCTCACCCTATTAAAGGATTTCAACACCCTGTTAGAAGTGTGCTTGATTAGAGGACTTTAACTCACACTGAAGTAAGCACCTTGTTAGAGGATTTCAATGTAGCCTTTTAAGACTACTCTATTAAGAAATATAACTAATTCACCTGTTAGAATGTCTCAACAATGATCTTGTGGTTAGCACTTTGCTTCTAGATAATTGATCACCTCTTTGCATATCCTTGATCCTCCACTGGTCAAATATCTTTATTTTGTCATTTCACTTCTTCCTATATTCTTGTCTAACTGATTCTATAATTCATTTCACTTGAATACTATTCCTCTATCACTTTGAAATTCTCTATTTGCAATGGCTCTGCATGCAAACTTCTCTTATTACTCTATCTTCTTTTCCATGCCACACTTCACTTACAACTCTCATGGATTAAGGTTTACCCTCCTTAAGAAGAAATTTGTGACATAGGGTTAGGTATGAATCAATGATCATGATTCATCCATACTGTTGCTTAATCCTTCCCTTTTTTTGATTGGATACATGTAATTCATACATATCATTAATTAAGATTCATCCTTATCACCTAGGTTCTCAAAATAAATCTTAAGTCAGCCCAAAACTGATTTACATAGTAGTTTGTGCCAATACAAACAACTATGTTAAAACTATATCACTCAGCATCTGAAGTCCATGGTGCTTAGCATAAATTGTAACTTCAATGCTATCACTCGGCATGTGAATGACTCAGCATGCACTACTTGCTCAGCACTTGAATCACTTGGCACATATTATCTATAGACACCTAAATTTGATTACACCATTAAGTAATCTTATTTAGTAATCTTCTAGGACATTATTGATTAAATATTTATTTTTTAATTAATTAATTTTCATCCCCTAGTTTATTTATTTATTTAAATTAACTATAGTCCAATTGGTAAGTTGATTGATAACCCAAAATCAATTTATCAATTACATTCCTATTCCTCTATTAAATTAATAAATCCTCAAATCTATTTAATTTAATCTTGCATCCCCCTTTTATTAAATAAATCATCCTAAACCCCTAAACCATCCCTAAACCCTATCTTTACCCCTAATCCAACTCATCCACCCATACTAACCTCACTTAGCCACCTAATTAACCCATACCATCAAAGCTAAGTCACTTACCTCCTAATCCCTTTCTAAGCTAAGCCTAATCCCCCTCCTAAACATGTGCACAACTTTAAGAAAGGGTTAAGACTTGCTAACCCAAGCCAAAGTCAATAGCCTCCCTTGTCCTCTTCCATCCCTATACGTACCATTAATGCCTCTTACACACTCTTCTTCCCTCATTACTCTCTTTGAACATCCAATTTTCCCATCCCTACACAATCATCCTCCTTGTGACAAGTGTCACTCTCTAATTGGCTCCAAACAAGAACAATTTTTTTGCTCCCCTTTCAAAGTATCCTAGCCCTCCCTCACCATTCTTTCATCTTTGCATCCTAACCCTCCATCTCACTACCCCTTGGCCTATAAATTGAACCCTTCCCCTCTCACAATCCATCATCTACCCATGCAAACTTATAATGCCCCACTAACCACTACAACATATCCAAGCACACCCTTACCATGTTAAAATTTATATTCACTTTCATTTTTTAATCCTCCACTCACCTCCATGTTTGATAATAAACCATCACTTGAAGCTTGAGCACAACTAAACATACATCCCCTGGCTACCTAGACACATTTTCATCATCACAAGTCACACACAAGGAGCTTACAATTCTTGGTTTTCTTTCCTTCTTAGTGTTCACTTTGTCTTATCACAAGTATTGCTATTAGTTAGTATTGTAAATGTTAAGTTATCATTAATATTTGTAGCATGCTAGGTTTTTAGCATTACATTTTGGCACACCTAGTGGGACCCTAAATTTAGGTCATTCTAATCATGTCCTTTTATTTATTTGGTTAACTAATTGAATTGATATATTGTACTTGTTTGTACAGGTGTTTGTTTTCCTAACTTTGTTTACAGGTATCAAAATTCACAACCAATAAATGTGCTCCCAGCCATACAATCAAATCCCAGTTCAAACACCTTGCAAGAACCTTTTATACATGAATTCATGATCATATATCAATGGGAATATGAACCTGGGTAGGCGAGATCATGGTTATCATAAACCCCCTTCATCACATGCCATCAAAACCACCCCTTCACATTTTAGAAACCACTCTTCCCATGAGAATGCAAGATTTTATCAACAGGATCACTATAAAAACCTATAAGAATACTCAACTAGATTAACAAAACCCTAAATCCAACTATTTATTTCCTATCATGGAACCCACAAATACATATGTCAGCAAGAACACTACCCCATAAACTTGTGGGATTACACTATTGTGAGACTACTCTATGATTTCTCTTCCCATGGCCCACTTTTCCTAAATTTTCACCAGGTTTATGTATCATAATCCCATGTATTTTAAACCGCTTTCTCGCATTGCAAGATTGTAGGGTATCATAATCCCTTACTATTGACTATTTTATGTTGTAGGAACATCTTACTGGAATTCTAACATTTATTCTTGTAGTTTTTATTAATATACTTGTTATAAAATCACTCTTGAATGATTAGAAGAACAATTATAAGTTTTCTTGATGGAATGAATGGCTAGGTATTAAAAAAAATTTCATTGGAATGCTTGATTAGATAATTAAAATCAAATCTTGAGTGTTGAGATTTTAAAATGAACCAATGCAATGAACATTTCATTAAGTTGCAAATGAACATTATGTGAAAACACTTTAGATTTGGGGTTTAAAAAGAATTTATTCAATCTCAAATGCTCTAAAAACAAACTTGTCCTTATTCCCTCCTTTTCAAAACTTTCACACACAATTTCCTTTTGTTGATGCAATTTATTTTGTTGGCCATCAATGTAAGTTGGAAATGAACATTGTATGTTTTAATCATGTGTTTTTTCAAGATTAGCTATTAGGATAAACTAAGTGTCCAAAATAAAAATGAACCAAGTGCCTTGTGTGTTTTGAGATTGTGCCCTTTAGCACATCTTCATCTTCTCTATTTTTTGCAAATTAAGATCTTAAATTATGTGATGCATGTACTGAAAGTTGTTAGCAAGATCATTCTCAACAACCTAGGAGTGCTTCTAGTGAGTTCATCCACCTCTCAAAAGCATTTCCCCTTTGGTCAAAAGCTCAAATAGGTAAAAATTTGGCTGGTATATAAATGAGGGGAAAGATAAACTTTCTTGCTCTATTAGGCAAGTTTGGGCGATGTTTTTTTAGGGGTAGCCTAAAGTGGGAAAACTTTTCCATGATTTTAGCATGTTTGGAATAGATCCTTAAGTGGATCACATATGTAAAAACCAATTTTTTGACTCCATAGACCTATTTACAACCCAATTTAGTTATCATAATTTTATCCTTGGTATGTTAATTCATGGTTCAAGGGAAACAACATCCCTCAAGATTACTCACCATTGTGCTCCCCTGGTAGAGGCATAAGGCTACTTAGGTTTCATCTCCAAGTCATTGTCCTCACAAAAGGGGACATATATTTTCAATGCCTTGAAGATTCTTAGATATGTATCATTTGTTGATAGACTCTTGTATCGACTCACCTCTTCAATTAGAGGGATATATTGCACTAGGATCAGGAGACATCAAGTTGTGGGCCATTAAATGACATATTGCAACCAAATTTTGACCTTAGGGATAAAGAGTGTGTTTGAATTGTCTTATTTGTAAAAAAGATAAATGACAAACATTTGTAAAACATACACATTTTCTATGGTTACTATCAAATCCTTTTGCTAAAGAGATCACTTATTTGTCTCTCTCAAAGTTGCTTTGTCCTTTGAGAGACTATTTTCTCATAATATGTCACATCTGAACAAGTCTTATCCTTGTTATCTCAAAAACAATTGTTAGCAAGTCTATTCACAACAACTTTATTCTTGTTGCTTCAAATTTTTCAAACTATCCTTGTTACCTCAGAAACAATTGTTAGAAATCCCATTCACAACAATTTTGGTTTTAGGCCACTTTACTTCAACTTTTTTTGAAAACTTTCTTTGTGAGCACTCGACAGCCATTCATCTTCAACCAAAGTTTGTCCTTTCCATTTTCAAAGGATTGTTACCAAGTTTATTTGCAACAGTCCTAGGCCTAGTTTATCCCAATTGCTACTTATATCCTCACCCAAACTACTTTTCCATTTTTATAGAAAACACCATTTTCTTGAGAACTAGTTACCCCCCAATTGATTTATGTTTTTCACACTAAAGTAAAAAGGTATACTTATCCTAGTCACTACCTTAAAAACCCACTATTGTGATAAACCCCATAAAGTTATCTCATGTCAAGCCTACCTAAGACCATGTTCAAAAAGGCTAAACTTCCACAAATACTAGCTTACAAAGAAATAGAAATAGAATGCAAGAAGCATACCCCCAACCCAAGGATCACTAAACTAGACCAAATTGAGAAAGATGATGCTAAAATTGCACTACAAACTAAGTGGGATTACAAAATTTAGAACTTAACTCTTAGATTTGATGTTAACCACAACCTTATCGATAACTTTAGTGTTACTTAATTTGATTAGGTCCTTCTTTTTTCACACACACTTATGAACGTATCCCCTCATAAGATTAGTCTTTTGCATAGCTCCTCATTCTATTTAAGAATTTGGTAGACTCGTCCCCTCCCTTTTTGTTATCAATCTTAGGTTTTTAGAAATTATCCAAAATAAGCATCATAGGTCCAAACATCCTCCATTATTTACTCATCACTTAAAGCATTTAGTGTCACCTCATTAAGAAATGTTTACCCTAGAAACTGTCATCCATCACACTATCATAGGTATCCTTAAACTAGCATTGTTTAGGATAAGTTGTCATTCTTGTTTGTATCCCTCATCACCTTGAGCAAAAGGTTGGGTTACACATGTGATCACCATTTGTCTTCCAAAACGTCACAAGGCTACCTTAGGTTAATATCACCATCACATTTTTGAGTTCACACATAAGGGAAATATACTTTCTTTTACTTAGCATCATATCATTTAAGTTCCCTAGATATCATTAGGATAACCCCCACACATTCTCCTTTGCATATTAGAAAGTCCCTCCACCCTAGTCATACCCAGAAAAATCACCTCCTCGCATATACTTGACTCCATTTTTTTGTACTCCATCCTTAGAGAAGTTGTCATTTCATACCACATACCACACATCTCAGTAAGAATAAATGGAAAAGGAAGGACATGGATTCTAGTCTTAGTAGTAGCACAGCTCGGGCATAGCCATACCCTGTAGTCTCCATGGCACCACCAAATCGAACACCACAAATTCTAGAAGAATCAAGTTCTACACTAGACATTGATGCTTTCATGAACCAACCTAGACATGCAACCATTGTTAATGCCATCATATATTGAAATAGGGAGACCATCATGGAGAATTTCTTAAGGGATAATGTTGGTGATTTTGATTTTTGAAGACCACCACCTACCAACATTATAGATCTTGTGCATCCTCTATTTGGATAGAAACCACTATCAAAAAGGCCATCTACCCCTCATGATACCTTCTTTTTGCCAAGCAATGGGTACCAACCAACACAAACAGAATTAGCAAACCCAAATATCTCTTCAACCCAAGTCAATGCTACTATTCCACAAAATAATCAACCCATCAACCCTTAGTCCATACCACATCCCAACCAACCACAAGTATACCATCTACATCTACTTCCACCACCCCAATCCCCATTTCATAATATACTCCCTTTCCACCTAGCAACACTACATTTTCCCTTCCATCACAAAACACATCCAATCCATTCACTAGTGCCATAAAAATGTCTAACCTATATCCTAGTACACTAAAAAAATGCCTCCATTATGGTCAAATACTTCATCTTTCATATCACCCAACATCACTATCAATCCATTTGTCATTAGCCAAAGTGCTTCTACCTCATTTCCACTAGGACCTTGGAGTTTTGGTCCAGCATGAGGGCCTACCATTAGTATGCCCTTTAGTAATGCATCCATGCCTATACCTCAGTCACATCCATCCCTTCTACCTCAATTCTATTCATTACCACCTATTACCAACTACTTTTCTATGTCACCCTTAGGCAACAATCAAGTCATTCTATCGCAACACCTAGTTGTAAACACCCTTCCTCACATCAATTACCTAGTACTTGTTAACACTCAATTACTTTCTCAGGTAGGAGCACAACCAACATATATTGGGAAAGGTATACATTCTCAAGGCATGGCCCATGTACTATCCATGCTACCACCTTTTCAGCCACAATCATCACACAAATAGTATGCCCAAGAACCTACATAGAGTTATCTAGCCAGGCATCAACCCCATACCTATATCTCCCAACTGCAACTCCCCTATCAACAGTCTACCCAGCAAGTGTAGTAGTATGCCCAACCCACATTACAACAACCATAGCATCCATCCCCATATTTTTGAAACCCATATTTCAACCATCACCATATGGAAGCCAAGATTTTCTATATCAACCAACATCATCTACTACATATCTCACACTGGGGGCACCAAAATTGGGGGCACCTATTATCCCACCTATGAAATCTAAGTGGGAAGAGATGAAAATTGCTCTCAAGGCCCTCAAAGATGGAATAGAATCCAAAACTTTTAAATTTGAAAATGATTGTCCATACCCATTTAAAAAAACCATTACGATGACGCCTTTTTCTAAACACTTTGGAACCCCAAAATTTGATAAATTTAGAGGGAAAGGTTGTAAGGAAACTCAGGTGTGGAAACAACTTCCTACACTAATCCCTTAAGAAAATTATTGTGCAAATTCCTATTAAATCCTTACAATTTTAGATTCAATATTATGTAAATAATAATATTGTATAGAAAATAGATAGAGAAAGAAAATACATAAACACAAAGATATGCTGGTGGGGAAAAACCTTTTGGTAAAACAACCCCACCCCTCCAAAACCTACACAATGTATCATCTTCAACCAAAAAGGTTACAACACACTTGTAATACAAGTTCTTTTAGGACATGGAAGACAAATTCAGTAGAAACATATCATTACCAACAATACACTTTTCACTCTCTCCTATCTGCAACCCTAAAAATGCTTATATCATGTGCTTTCCATTTTAGGGAAACTTCCAAAGAACAACCATATTAGGGTTTTTGCTATTCTCCAAAAAAGTAGGAGCTCAAAAAAATTGGGGTGATGCCCTAAACCCCACATGCTAGATGAAGACTCAAGTGTATAGTACTCAATGATCAATTGCCACTTTTCTTCATGTCTTCACTCATCATCATATCTTCCACAAATAGCTCTTACATGTAATAGAAATCTATCATACCCATTTCAGCCATGATTGTAGACAACTAAAAACCTTTAGAAAATAAAGTATTTTTATTTTCTGAAAAAGTCCTGATGACATCATCATTTATTAATTAATTATTTATTTAATTAATTAATTAATTTTTATGCCATTAAATCCCTTTATCTTAATTAAAAATATTTAATTAAGGAATCCCTCCCAAAAATGTTTAAATCTTATTTAAACATTATTTCCTTATTTATTAATTATTTAATTAATAAATTGACCAAAAAACCCAAAATAAATTAAAAAAATTATTTTTTGCCCAAAACTTGGCCAATTTCCTTAAGACCACTAACCTCTTCCAAAATCTTCTAATCCTTCTTTAATTTTAATTAAAGGCAAATCCCATCATTTCCTACCCCTAATCCCAACTCAAAATTGTTAGAGTAAATAATTAATATCTAATTATTTATTCTATTACTTAAGCTTACTTAGGTCATGCATTTATTTAATATTTCATATTTAATGCATGTTGTGGTTAGTTGGTGATAACACGGGAGTTTGTTCCCTTCTAGTTGTCACACTTATCTTCTACCACCTTCTAGCTTGTTCTACAAGCTTCCATGAGCTCTTTATATTCGAGCTCTCCTCTTTGTATTTTCACATTGAACATCATAACAACATCATTTCTTATTGTAAATACATTTCTCATTGTGTTTGCATTCATGGTGTCTCTCATGTCCGTTTAGGGTTTTTGCTCGTGCTCCATGCTCTTCCCTTCTATGGCTTCTCTTTGACAAGTTTTGCATGCAGGTGATCTTGGCATCTTCGGAGTTGGCTTTCCTCAACTCCAACATGGTATCAGAGCCTTCCTGCTGCTGCTTCGTTGAAGAAATTTTGAATCCGTGATTTGGAGTCACAAACCCTAGTTTGTTTGTGCAATTTTTCTTCAAATCAGGGGATCAGCATTTTTTCGGAGCACTTTCAGCCCAAACGGACATCACCATTGGATCCGGAAGGCCGTTTGCAGTCAGGATTCATATAAAACTTGTCATTTTTGGAGACAGGGCAATTTTGGCAATTTTTTGAGGCCTCCTGGGTCTGTCGTACGGTCGTATGGACGCAGCGACGGATTTTTTTTTTTTTAAATATATATATTTTGCAGCGCCACCGCCGGTCCACCACCGCGCCACCCGCGCGCAGCCCGCAGCAGGCAGCGCCGCCCGCACTCTGCCGTGGCCCGGCCTCCTCCCGGCCGCCGCCCTCCGCCGGCGGCTCCTCCGTCTTCGCCGCCCTGCGGCCACCTCCTCCTGGTTCCACCGCCCCTGCGGCCACCTCCGCCTGCCAGCTGCTCAGCCCGACAGCACTGCAGCACCGTCAGCATCTGTAGCCACTGCGGGGGTGACACGTGGCCTGGGCGCCACGTGGCACCTTGCCACGTGGACCCGCCACATCACCCCTGCCACGTCAGTACTGCCACGTGGCACTCTTTTTTGCTGTGACGGCCACCAAATCATCAATTTCAAGCTGTGTTTATGCTGACATCAGCATGACATCATCCTTATGTCATCATCCTTGCTTGCACTCTCCTTGCAGTTCTCTTTTGGACCTACTTGTGGTTTTTTGGCCATAACTTTTGCATACGGAGGTATTTTTCCGATCCGAAAGAAGCGCCAAAAAGCTGGTTTTGAGACAGAGATTTTGGTGTAGGTATTTTTTGGTTTTGATGCTTTTTTATTGCTCATTTTTTCTGTTGAAGTCCGAAGTCCTATTTTTGACTCCGGCATGCATATCTTTTGCGTCCCATGTCTGTTTTTGGAAAACTTTATATTTATGGAAAGCTGGTTGTGTGTACTTTTTAGAAAAGTAGTCCTTTTTCTTTGTTTTTGGCCTCTTCTCTTTCTATCATAGTTTTGGCATTTTTGCTCTATGGTGGATATTTTGAGTGTTTTAGGCCCGAGGATTATTTTCCTGGCATGGTTTGCTTTCTTTTCGACTGTAATTTCTCTTGGTTCAGCTCTTTTTCAGTTATGATCATTGTAGCTATCTTTTTGAAGCACTTTTTTGTTTCGCACTGAGATAAAGTGTCACTTTTGCATTCTGGGGTTCATGAACGTTGTTTTGAGTCAGTTGTACTTGCACTATTTCATAAAGCACCATGGGGGGGATTATTTGTTTGTTGTTTTAGGCATTCTCCCTTTGTCAAGTGAGTGTCCCTTCCATGACATTAGCCCATGCAGAGTCAGTTAGACCGTGTCTTTATCGGTGTCTATACCTCTTTCCCTCTCTCCTCGTTCTTGGTTCGTTTGCAGAAGATTTTGGCTCACCTTCTCAGTTGCTTGTCATCACACCCCGTCTGCATTAAGGGGGGGTTATGCTGTATTCTAATGCATCCATGGTTTGATGGTTTGATAGTGTGAACTATGTATTCAGTGGTTGATCCTATGTACAAGGCGATTGCAGTGGCTGGCTACCTATGCATTTCAGTGAGATGGATCATCTACCATATAGACATGCTCAGTTCGTGCCTTCTTCTTCCATGGAGGTTTCTTCAAATCAGCAGTTTGGCAGATTTGTGGCTTCTTCATGCTTCAGTGATGCTGCTTCTTCATGATCACTTCTTGTTCCTGTTTTAGGGGACAATTTCCCTAGTTGGAGACTTCTTCCGTTCTTCACTAGGTTCTTAC
This sequence comes from Cupressus sempervirens, assembly GCA_028749045.1. Lineage (NCBI taxonomy): Eukaryota > Viridiplantae > Streptophyta > Pinopsida > Cupressales > Cupressaceae > Cupressus > Cupressus sempervirens. The sequence goes on along the minus strand of CM053793.1, from coordinate 107,846,266 downwards.
CTCTTTTTGGGGGATGGTTTTTCCCATGTGGTTTTCTCTCTTTCCTCGCTTACAGAGGTTGCATTCTTCTTGCATTGTACTTGGGTACCTAAAATGGCCTCGTTGCCGGGACCCATTATGCATTCATCTTAGCTTTGTGAGCTTAAGGCATTTCCCTAAGTTGCACTTAAGGGGGGGTGTTAGAGTAAATAATTAATATCTAATTATTTATTCTATTACTTAAGCTTACTTAGGTCATGCATTTATTTAATATTTCATATTTAATACATGTTGTGGTTAGTTGGTGACAACACGGGAGTTTGTTCCCTTCTAGTTGTCACACTTATCTTCTACCACCTTCTAGCTTGTTCTACAAGCTTCCATGAGCTCTTTATATTCGAGCTCTCCTCTTTGTATTTTCACATTGAACATCATAACAACATCATTTCTTATTGTAAATACATTTCTCATTGTGTTTGCATTCATGGTGTCTCTCATGTCCGTTTAGGGTTTTTGCCCGTGCTCCATGCTCTTCCCTTCTATGGCTTCTCTTTGACAGGTTTCGCATGCAGGTGATCTTGGCGTCTTCGGAGTTGGCTTTCCTCAACTCCAACAAAAATATTTAATTAAGATTAAATATTAATCCTCATGTTTATTAAAAAAGTTTTAATAAATATCTCCTCAACCCAAACCCTTGAAATAAATAAAACTTTATTTATTTCTTAAAAATTTAATTTATCCTCATCCTAAGAAGTTCTAGACTCTTCTAGAAAGTCTTCATCCTCATCCTAGGAAATTCTAGACTATTCTAGAAAGTCTTTATCCTCATCCAAAGTCTACACTCTTCTAGAAGATGTCTTTAAACCTCCTAATCTTGTCACATTCCCTAAACATGGGTTAAGAATTACTAACCCAAGCCAAAGTTAACAAATATCTCCTCCTTCACCCACCCTGATTAAATGCCATCCACTTGCCTATCCCTAAGCTAATCCTAAACCATCCTAATCCATCCTCTAATCATTTGCACAAGCCTAAACAAGCTTAAAACCTTCCTAATCAAGTCCAAGTCGAAATTGCTCTCATCACCCTCAAAATATCTCAACCATAAAACTTTATGAAGTCCACTAGGCCATAAATGACTCTTACAAGCCTTTTTATTGCTCTTACAAGTCATTATGAGGGTCTTTATGAAGATTTTATCCCTTGAGCCTCCTTTGTTGACTCATCCTTCCCCTTTCCTCCATCCTCTCACCATGTGACATGTGTCACTCCTTGATTGGCTGTAAGGAAGCACAATCCATGTGCTCTCCTCTCATGCAATCTGAGCCCTCCATGAGCTTTTTCCCATCCTTGCATCTTATCCCTCAATCCCTCAAGCCTCTTGCCTATAAATTGGATCCTTCCCCTTTGCAAAATAACACAATTAATGAAGTAAAATCATAATGCCATTTTGAGAAGCCATTTTACATCAAAACCATACACTCACACCCAAATTCCAACTCCATTTGAAGCCCTTTTTGAAGCATAAGCTTGAGCATACATCCTATCTATTTAGACAAAGCTACTCAACAAGAGAGCTTCTCATTGAGAGAGCCCATTAATGGCTCATATTCTCAATTGAGAATTCATCTTAGTCTATCTTGAAGTTTATGAATTTTGTTTAGTTTGTAGAAGCTTTATTTAAATTTGGTTTCTATTAGCATACTAACATTGCTCATATACATTTTGGCATGCCCGATGGGACCCCGCATGGGTCATCTTCATTAGCTTTTTTAGTCAAGATTTGTATGTCATTTGCTGATTTTGGCTAATTTTGCTTGTTTTTGTGATTGGTAGGATTGTATAAATTAGTTTTGTAGGTCCACATGAGCATGAAGAAGACAAAGAACTCATAGTCTATCTCATAGTATTTGTAGATTTTTCAAGCTTATAGGTGGACAAAGCACTTGGAATTCTTCTTCCTCTTCTTGTCTATATTCTTCTTATTCCATCTACTTCTTCTTCTTCTTCTTGTGGGAGATCTTGGCCATTTTTTTTGAAGGAAGCAAAATCATGCACACTTCTTTTTAGTGCTTAAAATGAACCCCCAAATCATACTTAAATCCATTAAAAAATTAAAAATTTGCAAAAAAGAAAAAATCTTTTAACAAGTGAAACTAAACCAATCCAATCATTTGCATCCTTGCAACATCAAGCTTTTAGATGCATTCATGCAAAGTTAGGAACACTTCATTTTTGGAAATTTAAAAAGAACTTCAAGTTTCCATTTCAAAAGGTTCAAAATCAACACTAAGTGCACACTAAAATCTAAATCAAACTCAAAGCATCAATCAAGGATAAAATAAACCTCATTTGCAAATATTTTAAAGTTCTTTTAAAAATCTCATGAAACTAAGAGTCTTAAATGGTTGCCAAAAAAAGTCCTAAAAGTTTTGTTATTTGTTCCAAACAAATGTCTTGTTGCAAAATCTTGAATGTTTCTTAGGTTTTTTATGCATCAAAGCAATCTAGGAATATCATTTTTGGGCTTAAAACATGCAAACTAGAACACAAAATCTTGAATGAAAAGAAAAGTCCAAAGAGTCATTTTCACTTTTGAGTCCAAAAACAATCTTGAATGATCTAAGGTTAAAACAAAGCACTTCAAAGTTCTTAAAACAACACACAAAATCTCAATCTTGAATGCTCAAAGGAAAAAACTTGAATGTTTAATCACTTGTCTTTGAATGCATGTTGCTAAAATCACTCTTGAGTGCCATGGATTAAGATCAAGTTTGTTTTTTTATGAATGCATGATTAAAACAAAAAATCCAATCTTGAATGCCATAGATCAAATAATCATCTTTTGGGGCATAAAAAGAATCTACATTCTAAAAATTTCCTAAATTATTATAACCAAATAAATATTCTTTAAGTGAGTTTGTAGTTGGACTCACCCTATTTAATCACCCATCAATTTAGCCATTGGTTGCAATCTCAGTGCCATCTATGGGGATGGGTCCACCTAAGAGGGTGTTAAGTGCTCCACAAAGATCAAATTTCGCTTACTTTTGTTTTTATTAGTTTTTATAACTTAGAAAATTCCTTGAATGCACATTAGGCTCACTAACACTTCATTTGAACATTAAAATTGAACAAACTCTTGACATGGAGGGCCTCCAGGTGCACGCTTAACAAATTGAGTTTCACATATCTTTGTTTTGGGCTTAAAACAAACTCACACTCAATCTTGAATGCCTAACAATCAATGAACATCGCATGGTTTTGACGCATTTTCAATGATGCTCGCATTTCTTATGTTGACGATCTCTCAACTTCCATTATGCTAACGATGTTGTCAAATTGGAATGAACATTGTATGCCATAATCACAAGTGTCTTTAATCATAGCTTACAAAATCTAAATCATCAATTGGAATAAATGTGTGTCTTTTAAAGCCCAAGATCATGTATGTGGTCTTGTTTTACACTTTTTAGGAGGCCTGCTTGGGGATTTCATCACCCCTTGGGACGACCTCAACTCCAGCGTTCCGACAGAGTATAAAAATTGGGAGGTGAATCCAAAGACACCTCTCTTGGAATCAAGATTTTGTCACTTGGGCTAAGCCTCAAGGAACTTTATACCCTTGAGAAGTGAAAGAGGAGAAGTGGGTTACCGCTCCTCTCGGCTGTGTGAAATCTTTTTGGTTTCATCTACGGATTTGGGCCTCACGTACCTTGCGTATATCGAGGACTCCCTAGCTAAACCAAATTTCATCCTTGTAGAAAGCTTCCTAGGATGTTGGTGTGTTTGACGTGCTTTCTCAAAACTTTTGTCTGCTTGTTTGATTCATAGCTTTTGAATGAATGTTTGCCAATTTTGGTCGAAATCCTAGAAAAGCAAAAATCTCCCAACTCAAGGCATACTTAGCGTAATCACTGCCTTATCAAAAAATCATCCAAGCTCCCCCGATGCAACCGAATCTATCCAGTTCTTTGCTTTAGAACAATCTCAAATCCAAAGTCCATCCAAATCATCTCCCCAGCTAGCTAGCAACCCAATCCAAAATCACCCAAGCCTTTAAGGAATTGTTGTTACTCTACTAGAGTTTGCTATCCAATCAATCTATCCTACCAATCAACCAATCTCACCAAGGTTATCCCTCTGACAGAGCATTGTCTAGGGTAATGTAGCTTTGTCACTTGCATCCCTCATCACCTTGAGCTAAAGGTTGGGATCCACAAGTGGTCAATCTCATGTCACGCCCATAGGATCATTAGTCTATCCTCAAGTTGACATAGCCACCACCAAATCCAGTGCATAGGAAAGCAAAACTCTCACTTTTTGACAGCATACCCTTGAAGTTTTCCACCCACAAGAAAGCCAAAAATCTGCAGCCAATCCTCCTTAGGTCTTTCATATATCTTTGACTCTCCCTAGGAAATCTTTCATCAGCCAATCCAAAATCTATGCTTAATCCAAATCCAACCATGAGCTTCTGTGTTCATCCATATGCAAGACCCCATCCCCATCAAACTCATCATCAAAGCATGAAGTACCAATCCTATCATGATGTGTTTGGTCACATTGTCCTTGCTCCCGCCACCTCCTATTCCAATGATGATGAAAATCTTGTTGACTATGACGGGTATATTGAAAGCCTTAGAAACATTCCCCCAAACATCCCCCAAAATCCAAGAGTTATTCCAAATTATCTAGTCATGCCATCTGATATTCCAGCTTTCCCTCCATCACCCAATCAACCAAGCTTCCAATATTCCACCCCCATCACACTAGCTATTCCTGTCAATCCACCTCCACCTTCGACACACGAGTCTCCAAGGAATCTCCTAGAGGAAATACAAAAAAAGTTGCCTCCAACAGTCGATAAGCCATGTCATCTAATCCAACCATGTGAAGTAGTCAGTGATGAAGCTTCCCCATCTATAATATCACCTCCATCTCCCATAGCTATCATCCCCATACCATCCATCAAATTGCTTAAAATCCTTCCACTTCCCGCAAGCATCAAAATCCCACCACCTATCAAATCCCTCCAAATCTTATCCACATCGCCTCCAAGCATTTCCCAAATCTCTCATAATGACCCTTATGCATCCATCTTCTACTCACCCATCTCCACTACTGAATCTCCCATCTATCCATCCATTTCCTTTGAAGAATCCATCCCTTCACCTCCTATCGCACCATCCACTCCAAACCAATCCTATCAAGATCCTTGCCAAAAGCATGTTGACATCCCCCAAAGCATAAATGAAGATATCATCGTACCATGTCTTCCATCCATAGTGCAGTCACCATCTCCTCCATCTCCAAAACCTCAAGCCATATCTCCTCCACTACAAGATATCTTGTCATCCCACCAGCTACATCAAGATCCTATCCTTCCATCTCCCCTGCTCCATGCTTCCATCTTACCACCTATTCAAGCTATTCCACCATCTATAATCTACCCTCTTGGTTCACTTACATTCATCCATGATGGCCCTCTCTCAGCAGAAGAATTAAGAACAGTATCTCCCCATTGCAATACACCTAATAAATCACTTCTACCATTTTCTACAAGCAAAAAGTTTCCTCAGCTTGTTCAAATGCTCAATCGATGGCATTATCAAGGTCAAGGTTTAGGACCACAAGAGCAAGGAATCAGAGAGCCTATTATTGCACAAAAAAATATAGGATTTCATGGTCTTGGATATGTATCCAAAGGCTCACCATCTAAAGGTGTTGGTACACCACACCCCCAAACCAAGCCTATCTCCAAGCCCACCATGCCAACCTCCCATCACTCCTTCAAGAAATCTTATGTCATCCCCCCTCCACCATATTTGCAACCCAAAACAACCTACCATATTCCCCCTTCATCCGCTAAATCCATTTTGGGTCCTTATGTCCCAAAATCTACCATCCTTCATCCTCCTATTAGCCATCATAAAAATCCTATTCCTATGCAAGATCAACAAAGGCACATATCAGGGCACATCATCCATCATCATCCCCCTACATGCTCTTTCATATCCTCTCCATCTCACAAAGCTTCTCCTAACCATCTTCCCAAAGCTTACCACAACAATGTAAATGCCAACTTCAAAATGCATAAAGCTAAAAATCCACATCCTAGGCAATCATATGTCTATTCTAAAAGACATACTCCAAAAAGGCAAAATCCAATCAAAGAATGCAAAACAATGCAAAAGCCTATGAAAAGAAAATCCAAAACCATGTGGATCCCCAAGAAAAAAGTTGAAACCCAATGCATAATGGCATCCACCATTGCTAATTCCCCATCTAGTGACTCATGTCCCCCATCTCCTAACTCTATCTTGGGTGCCTATATCCCCAAGAACGTTTCCACAAATCCTCCATCACACCCGCATCTACCATCTATCCCCCATATGCTCTTTTCACACCCGTCCCAACATGTGCCAATGTTTCTCTTGCAAGCATCCCCATCTCATGCTCCTTTCTAGCATTTTCATCCCTCCATCTCCTACCATCAATCCCATCTAATTTGATCTATTGCATAAATCACACATCTGGTGTACCAACAGCTAGCAACAAAATTGAACATTCCAATAGCCAGTGAAAAATCCCAAAAAAGCCAAAATAGCTGAAGAAAGCCAAAATCATTCCAGCTAAGTCCAAAGTCAAAAAGTCAAAAAAAGAAAAGAAAAATAAAGTGTCCACTGGTGGAAACTTGGAAATTCAAGCGCCTTGGACAAGTACCATGATGAAAACTTGGCAAACAAGCATCATGCGTAATCTCGCCATCCCCAGCTTAGCCTATCACCCTCATGCTTTTGGTCATCTCTTGACATCCAACTCCATCTTCCAATCTATCCACATATCCTCCATCCTCCATCTTCCATCTCACACCATCCACTAATCTTATGCAGCTTCAGCCAATCATCTCATCTATCATCCATCTCCCTAGCCCCTTCAGCTTTTTCCATCCTAGCTTCAATCCTATCACATCCATCATAAGACCTCCTTTCACATGTTATCTTCTGATTGGGGGCACTATATTCCTTGGAGATCTTGTCTTGTCCATCCTCCCTTGTCATTGGTATCTAGCTCTAGGCTATCCTCATGCAAACCCAATGTCATCTCTTTATATCCATCATAATCCTAGCTATCTAGCATCCTATCCAGCCATCTCATCTTGCTCCTCTAGCTATCCTTGGTCACAAAATATCTCATCATCATTGGATGCATCCTGCCAAATCCATATCTTTCGCTATCACCCCACCCTTAGCTTTTGCATCTTGCACAACATCGAACCATCCCGCTATCCTATCATTCTGAGCTTTTGCTGGCTTGTAACTATCTTGGTCCATTAGCTTGTACCATATCTTGATTAGCTCACTTATAAATATCTTGGTCTATTAGCTTGTACATCCTCTTTAGCTTAGTACCATTGCATCTATCCATCGTTCGTGTCAGTTCGTCCTTGATCAGCATCTTGCACCCATTGCACATCTTGGTTAGCTATTCCAATGCATCCTTTAGCTAGATTTCCTATCACCAAAGTGTTATCTTTCTTAGTTTAGCTTGCCAGACGTGTCACTCATCCAAATCCACCAGCTTCGATGCTCTCCAATAGGTCCTTGCAGGATATAGCTTTCCTCATGTCTGATCTTGGTCCATTAGTGCCTTGTCCTACCCATCTCATTGGCAAACGGCTCTCTTTTGGATTTTCACTTTCTTTTGATTTGGGATCTTCCCTATTGGGTCTTGAAGTATCTTTTCCAAGAAATCTCCTTGTTCCCTCCTCAAGGTTGCCACGATCTTCCATATCATGGTATGCTGTGAATGGGGAAATTAGAGCGTAAGGTCTTGATCGGGTCTTTCATTTGTTTTTCTTTTTTGCTTGTGGGTTCTCCAATGTCGTTTCCACGCTGCTTCCTCTAGGATTCATGTGTGATGCTGGGGCAATCCTTGTGTGTTCATTTTGAGTTAGTTTGTCAATCCTTTGGACGGTTGGTGAAAAGGCCTTGATGTTCTTGGTAACCTTGGCAATTAACCAATAGTCCTATAGCAAATCTAGTGCTCAACTACATGGTGGTACTTCTCTCTGAAGTATCCCCCCCACTCAAAAAGCTTCAATGGTTTTCCTTCATCTCCATTATCCCCCATCCATATCCGGCATCCGTCTCTCCTACCCCATCTTATGCATCAGTATCTCTTTGAATCACTCCTCACTCTTAGCTTTAGGGATCCACAATCCTAGTCTTAGGGATCCACCAATCCAAATCAATCCACCAAGCCTCATCTTTCGAGATCCACAATCCTAGTCCTAGGAATCTCCGAAACCCATCTTCCACCAATCTGACTCTTTGAAATCTTGTTGCATCAGTTTTATAATCCCCTCATCCATCTCCCTATCTTGGATTCCTTTTTATAGCGCTCTGCTCCTTCATCCTCCACCTTCCCTAAAGTCTTAAGCTTGCTTCCTCTTCTGCATCTGATATTCCTTTATCATTCTCCTATAGTGAGAGTTTGAGCTAATTCAACCCCTTCTCTTTTTCAATCTGAGTTTCCTTGCTCATCCAAGATTCTTGTACTTTTCAAGAAGCCATCGAGCCTTGCTTTCTCTCCCCGCTACCTTCTTGAGGGGGCATCTCACAGTCCATTCTCTCCTCTTCTGCTCTAGCCTTGGGCATCTTATTTTCTTATCTTTGATGCCATGCCACTTGCGGCATCACATCAAAGAGGAGCAAAATGTAGACACCTAAAAACCTTTAGAAAATAAAGTATTTTTATTTTCTGAAAAAGTCCTGATGACATCATCATTTATTAATTAATTATTTATTTAATTAATTAATTAATTTTTATGCCATTAAATCCCTTTATCTTAATTAAAAATATTTAATTAACGAATCCCTCCCAAAAATGTTTAAATCTTATTTAAACATTATTTCCTTATTTATTAATTATTTAATTAATAAATTGACCAAAAAACTCAAAATAAATTAAAAAATTATTTTTTGCCCAATACTTGGCCAATTTCCTTAAGACCACTAACCTCTTCCAAAATCTTATAATCCTTCTTTAATTTTAATTAAAGGCAAATCCCATCATTTCCTACCCCTAATCCCAACTCAAAATATTTAATTAAGATTAAATATTAATCCTCATGTTTATTAAAAAAGTTTTAATAAATATCTCCTCAACCCAAACCCTTGAAATAAATAAAATTTTATTTATTTCTTAAAAATTTAATTTATCCTCATCCTAAGAAGTTCTAGACTCTTCTAAAAAGTCTTCATCCTCATCCTAGGAAATTCTAGACTATTCTAGAAAGTCTTTATCCTCATCCAAAGTCTAGACTCTTCTAGAAGATGTCTTTAAACCTCCTAATCTTGTCACATTTCCTAAACATGGGTTAAGAATTACTAACCCAAGCCAAAGTTAACAAATATCTCCTCCTTCACCCACCCTGATTAAATGCCATCCACTTGCCTATCCCTAAGCTAATCCTAAACCATCCTAATCCATCCTCTAATCATTTGCACAAGCCTAAACAAGCTTAAAACCTTCCTAATCAAGTCCAAGTCAAAATTGCTATCATCACCCTCAAAATATCTCAACCATAAAACTTTATGAAGTCCACTAGGCCATAAATGACTCTTAAGAGCCCTTTTATTGCTCTTACAAGTCATTATGAGGGTCTTTATGAAGATTTTATCCCTTGAGCCTCCTTTTTTGACTCATCCTTCCCCTTTCCTCCATCCTCTCACCATGTGACATGTGTCACTCCTTGATTGGCTGTAAGGAAGCACAATCCATGTGCTCTCCTCTCATGCAATTTGAGCCCTCCATGAGCTTTTTCCCATCCTTGCATCTTAGCCCTCAATCCCTCAAGCCTCTTGCCTATAAATTGGATCCTTCCCCTTTGCAAAATAACACAATCCATGAAGTAAAGTCATAATGCCATTTTGAGAAGCCATTTTACATCAAAACCATACACTCACACCCAAATTCCAACTCCATTTTAAGCCCTTTTTGAATCATAAGCTTGAGCATACATCCTATCTATTTAGACAAAGCTACTCAACAAGAGAGCTTCTCATTGAGAGAGCCCATTAATGGCTCATATTCTCAATTGAGAGTTCATCTTAGTCTATCTTGAAGTTTATGAATTTTGTTTAGTTTGTAGAAGCTTTATTTAAATTTGGTTTCTATTAGCATACTAACATTGCTCATATACAATGATCTCCATACACACAAATCAAGATGTCAACACATACAAGTGGAGTGACACATCAACATGCCAATGAGACATGTACACTCACACTTAATTACATTATTTGCAAAAATACATTTACAAAACAAATAATAAAAATAAGAATTATCCAAGGTTGAGACACCTTATTCCTAACATTCTCCCACTTGTCGAACACCTTGTAAGAGCAATAGGAACTAACCACTATAGGCCAAAAGGCCCATAGACTCCAAACACAATCTAAACTTCTCTGTGCCCACTGGTTTCATCAATGCATCTACAACATTCAATATAGTATCTATCTTCTCCAAATTTACCTTTCCATCTTCCAACATATCTCTCACAAAGTGAAACTGCACATCAATGTATATTTCAACCATCACCATATGGAAACCAAGATTTTTAGTATCAACCAACATCATCCGCTACATATCTCACACTAGGGGCACTAGGATTGGGGGCACCTATTATCCCACCTATGAACTTTGAATGGGAAGAGATGAAAAATTCTCTCAAGGCTCTCAAAGATGGAATAGAAGCCAAAACTTTTAAATTATAAAATGATTGTCCATACCCATTTGAAAAAACCATTATGATGACACCTTTTCCTAAACACTTTGGAACCCCATAATTTGATAAATTTAGAGGAAAGGTTGTAAGGAAACTCATGTGTGGAAACAACTTCTTACACTAATCCCTTAAGGAAATTATTGTGCAAATTCCTATTAAATCCTTACAATTTTAGATTCAAGATTATGTAAACAATAATATTGTATAGAAAATAGATAGAGAAAGAAAATACATAAACACAAAGATATGTTGGTGGGGAAAAACCTTTCGATAAAACAACCCCACCCCACCAAAACCTACAAAATGTATTATCTTCAACAAAAAAGGTTACAACACACTTGCAATGCAAGTTCTTTCAGGACATGGAAGACAAATTTAGTAGTAACATATCATTACCAACAATACACTTTTCACTCTCTCCTATCTGCAACCCTAAAAATGCTTATATCATGTGCCTTCTATTTTAGGGAAACTTCCAAAGAATAACCATATTATGGTTTTTGTTATTCTCCAAAAAATTAGGAGCCCAAAAAAAATTGGGGCAATGCCCTGAACCCCACGTGCTAGATGGAGACTCAAGTGTACAATACTCAATGATCAATTGCCACATATCTTCACATCTTCACCCATCATCATATATTCCACAAATAGCTCTTATGTGTAATAGAAATCTATCATAATCATTTCAGCCATGATCTCCTTGCACACAAATCAAGATGTTGACACATACAAGTTGAGTGACACATCAACATGCCAACAAGACATGTACACTCACACTTAATTATATTATTTGAAAAAATACATTTACAAAAAAAAAAAAAAAAGAATTATCCAAGGTTGAGACACCTTATTCCTAACATTCTCCCACTTGTCGAACACCTTGTAAGAGCAACAAGAACTAACTACTATAGGCCAAAAGGCCCATAGACTTTAAACACCATCTGAACTTCTCTGTGTCCACTGGTTTCATCAATACATCTGCAACATTCTTTATAATATCTACCTTCTTCAAATTTACCTTTCCATCTTCCACCATATCTCTCACAAAGTGAAACTGCACATCAATGTGCTTCGTTCTGGCATGGAAAGTTGGATTCTTTGCAAGGCAAATAGCACTATGACTGTCACACCAAATAGTAATATGTCCTACATCAACACTCGTATTAGAACACAATTTCCTAAGCCAAATGGATTCCTTAAAAGCATGAGTAGTAGTCATGTACTCAACTTCTATAGTGGACAAGGAAACTTTAGGTTATTGCTTACTCATCCAACTGATGGCACCACCACACATAGTGAACACATAAGCATTGGTGGATCTCTTACTATCAACATCACTTGCCCAATAAAAATACAAACCATAGCATACATAAGATTACCAAATACACTAGCATAAGCTATTGTACTCATGTCCTCCACCTCGCTAGGAAATTTTAGATAATCATCTACAAATAACTTTGTCCCTCTAGAAACAGGAACACACAATGGTCTACAATCTACCATGTTGAACCTGTTCAACATAGACTTCACATACTTACTCTAACTCAACCAATTTTTTTTGTTTCACCTATCTCTACTAATTTCCATACCCAAGATGTACATTTCTGTGCCAAGGTCTTTCATCTCAAACTATGCTAACAACTGAGATTTAAAATCAGAAATCATACACTTACCCTTCCCAAACAACAACATATCATCAACATATAATGCAACAATAAGAAGGTGATCATTTTCAACTCTAAAATAAACATAATGATCTAATTTTGATCTTATAAATCAAATTGACAACACAAAAGCATCAAACTTAAGGTACCACATCCTAGGAGATTATTTCAAACCATACAGGGACTTTTTTAATTTGCAAACCAAAGATTCTTTACCTTTAATAATGTAGTGCCCAAGCTATGACATATAAATATCTTCCTCCAAATCACCATGAAGGAAAGTTGTCTTCACATCCATCTTTTCTATCTCTAAATTATATGATGTAGCAAGAGATAAAAAAAAATCTAATGGATGTCAACTTTACAACAGGAGAGAATATTTCACCATTATATATTCTCTCTACCTGTGAGTACCCCTTCACAACCAATCTAGCTTTGTACCTTTCAACACTGCCATCTGCATAGAATATCTTCTTGAACACCCATTTGGTACCAACAAGTTTCTATCCTTTAGGTAAAGGTACAAGGTCTCAAGTTTTTTTTTTATCCAATGAATCCATCTCATTATCCATGGCCTCAATCTAAGAACCTACATCTTCCATATCTAAAGCCTCATTCACAGATCTAGGCTCATTAGTGTTAGTAATCAAAGCAAAGACATAACTAGAAACTAACATAGAATAACCAAACCTTTCTAGTTTCTTTCTTACTCTCATGGATCTCTTCAAAGGTTGAGTTTGAGTCTGTCCTTTCTCTTCTTCTAAACTATCAAGGTTACTAGAGCTCTCATCATCATTAGACCCAACATGGTCTTTCTATTCAGTCTTCTCAAGGGTAGGAGGAAACTAAACAATATCTTCTTTCTTTTCTTTTTCATTTGGTTGTAACACAATAGGATAAGATGTTATCTCTCTAAAAATAACATTTTTTCTATACAAAACCTTACTAGTCATAGGGTCCCAAAGCTTGTATCCCTTCACTCCAACAATGTATATGATGAAAATACATTTGATAGCTTTATTTTCCAACTTAGATATTTTCTCCTTTAGAACATGTGCATAAGTTTCACATCCAAAAACACAAAGATGTATTATTGAAGGATTCTTACCATACCACACTTCCATGGGTGTCTTAACAACAAGAGCTAATGTAGGAGATTTGTTAACTAGATAGCAAGTAGTTACCATAGCTTCAGCCCAAGACCTTCATTCAAGACTAGCTCCACTAAGCATACTCCTAGCCTTCTCCATAAGTGTCATGTTCATTCTTTCTGCAACTCCATTTTGTCGTGGGGTATAAGAAGTTGTCTTATGCCTCTTGATACCTAATTTTTTATAGAACTGTTTGAACTCTACTAAGAAAAACTCACCACCATTGTTAGTTCTCACACACTTAATCTTCTTACTAGTTTGATTCTCTACAAGGGCTTTAAGTTCCTTGAACTTACTAAAGGCTTGTGTCTTACTTTTTAGGAAATAAATCCATGTCCTTCTACTATAATCATCTATGAAAGATACAAAAAATATAGACTTGGAGATTGAAGGAACTTTTACAAAACCAAATACATCAGATGATTTGTGAGAACTAGAGTAAAATTGAACACAATTTTGTTTACCATAGAAAAAATGTTTGCAAAAGTAAAACTCAAGATTACAATCATTTAACGCCTCAACGAGGTTCTTGTCCTTCAAGGTTCTAAGACCCTTTTCACCAATTTGGCCAAATCTCATATGCCACAGCATTGTCTTTTTTGTAGGAAGCTTGCCTTCCAATGTGTTTGCACCCTTAGGTACACATGTTACACTACCATCAAAACCAATAACCACAGTCTTCTTTACTACTCATTCAAATGGTGGAGATGAAATAATAGTTTCTCTCTTCTTTGAAATAGAATAACTATTGCACTAAGAAATGCATGCATCAAGTTGAAATAGAGTACCTCTCCCTGTACCCTTAGCAAGCACCAGAGCTCCTCTCATCATCTCGCATTCATCTTTAAAAAAAGAAACTTACACACCTACATCATTTAGCATACTTATAGATAATAGTTTTTGTGCCAAAACAAGGATGAGAATTACCCTATTGATCCCCTTTACTCTTCCATTAGGGAATCTGAAAGTGACCCATCCTCGTCCATCTATCTTTAGGTGAGAATCATCACCCAAGTACATCTTTCCACCATCAAAAACTTCATATTTTGAGAACTATATTTGATGAGAGGTCATGTGTAACAAAGCACATGAGTCTATCATCCACACATCATTAGATGCATGCTCTGCCAAAGCTACAATGAAAGAATTTCCATTTTCTTGATATTTTTCTAAACCTAAATCTAAGGCCTTCATCTTCTTCTTTGGCTCTTTATAGTCTTTACGAAAGTGCCCAGTCTTATCACAATTCCAACATTTTACCATGGACTTTCTAGGAATCTTTGATTTTCCACAAGATTTGGATCTACCCTTTCCAAACTTTTTGTCATTTTTCTTCCCTCTATCATTGGATCTCTTTCGAATAGTAAGAGCTTCCTTAGCCAAATCTAAAGACTTTCTCTATGTCTCCTTAGATAACAGTTAAGACACCACATCATCCATTCTAAAAGTGACTAAAGTGCTTCCACGAGCCATCATAAGATGGTCCCATGAATCCAACAAGGAACATAATAGGGTCATACATTGATCCTCCTCCTCTATCTTGACACTAGATGATGTCAACTATGTAATCAATAAATTAAAAGCATTTAGATGATCTATAAAAGATCCTCCATCCTCCATTCTTAGAGAATTCAACTTCTTCCTTAGGAACAACTTGTTTACCAAAGATTTGGCCGACTACATAGACCCAAGCCATGTTCACAAACTATTTGTGGTCTTCTCATCAAGAACATTCAGGAGAACTAAATCAGTTGGACAAAGTCTAATGACACCCTTATCTTTTCCTTGAGATCCCAATTTTCTTGAGATATTTTTGTGGGTCTCACATCAAGTGAAGCTACCTCCCATAGATCAAAATCTTCAAGAAATTCTTCCATCTTGAGTTTTCACAACTCAAGATTATTGCCATTAAATTTCTCCACCTCCATTTTTTTGTATGATGAACTAGCCATCTCAATCTACAAATAAAATTCAGAATGCTCTACACAAAACTCCCACTGAACTTGAGATTAGCTCAAAATACCCTACCCAACAACTAGGATCAAAAGTTGATCAAGCTCTGATACCACTTGTAAGGAAACTCAGGTGCAGAAATAGCTTCCTACACTAATCCCTTAAGGAAAGTATTGTGCAAATTCCTATTAAATCCTTACAATTTCACATTTGATATTATCTAAACAATAATATTGTACAAAAAATAGATAGAGAAAGAAAATACATAAACACAAAGATATGTTGGTTGGGAAAAACCTTTCAATAAAATAACCCCACCCCTCCAAAACCTGCACAATATATTATCTTCAACAAAAAAGGTTACAACACACTTGCAATGCAAGCTCTTTTAGGACATGGAAGATAAATCCAATAATAACATATCATTACCAACAATACACTTTTCACTCTCTCCTATTTGTAACCCTAAAAATGCTTACATCATGCACTTTCCATTTTAGGGCAACTTCCAAAGAACAACTATATTAGGGTTTTTACCATTCTCCAAAAAAGTAGGAACCCAAAAAAAAATTGGGGTGATTCCCTGAACCTTGTGTGCTAGATGGAGACTCAAGTGTATAGTACATAATGATCAGTTGGCACATGTCTTCACATCTTCACCCATCATCATATCTTCTAAAGATAGCTCTTACGCATCATAAGAACCTGTCATAATTGTTTCAGCCATGATCTCCTTACACACAAATCAAGATGTTGATACATACAAGTGTAGTGACATATCAACATGCCAACTCAACATGTACACTCACACTTAAATTACATTATTTACAAAAATACATTTACAAAACAAATAATAAGAATAGGAATTATCAAAGGTTGAGACACATTATTCCTAACAAAGGTGACTCAGTTACACATGTCAAAGAGTTCTATATGCACTACCAAGAAGTAGCCTATAATGATGTTTTCCTCATGTAAATTTTTCCTAAAATCTTAGGAGGCCCTACCCTTGAATTGTTCTGTCATATACCCCAAGGCACCATCAAAACTTGTGTTGATTCTTTTGAAGACTTTGTGGCTCAATATGCTCATTTCGTCAAGATCAATTTATCTATAGTTGATCTAGTTCATACCAAATGAAAGAGAGGATAAAGCCTTGAAAAATACTTACAATGATGGCAAAATCTCACAACTTTGATCTCATGCACCATCCCCAAACATCATCTTGTCAAGATGTTCATTAACAATGCACATCCTAGTCTTACCATCACATGGTTATGAACTACTTACAAACATACAAAGACATTAAGGGAAAAGGGATGGGACTCAAGCAAGGGCTCATCAAAGATGGTGTCATAAAGATTTACAAGGAAAAAAACCAAGACTATAGTCAAAGCAATGACAAACTGCGGTATTGGAACAAAAATAAGAACATAGTTACTAATGGCATCACCAACAATCAACATTTCCATGTCATCAAAATAGCGGCCAACATACCCAATGCACTTTGTCAACAACAACCTTATCAAAAATAACCACCAATATATTAGCAACTCCCTATACAAAACAATCACCACAATGTCCAAGTACCCGGCCATCAAAATTTGACTAACACTATCATACTTTTGACTAGACCCAAACCATGCATTTACAAGAAAACTCATGTATACACCTCATTAGGTGAACCCCTTTATGAAATTTTTGAGAAACTAGCCAAGGATAACCTTATTTGACATTCACATACACAAACTTTAGAACCTAATATGTCTAGGGTATCCTGGTATAAGGATAATGAGTTTTGCAAATTCCACCATGTCAAAGGGCATACCACCCTCAAATGCATGCAACTCAAGGAATATATGTAGGACCTTATTGATCAAGAAGAGATCACAATGAGGGCACAAGCTTCACCAAATGTAGGGCTACTAATATACCAAAATTCTTTCCCTCCCCACAACACAAAAATAGGAAAAATAACTACAAAAACTCCTGTCAATAACAAACCCAACAATGCTATAAAAAAAAAGGTGATAACCAAGACAAGTCTCAAAATTATACCTTAGCATACTTGGACTATGGAAATATAATTAGATTCATATCACAAGTTTAACCTTCTATAAATTTTATAAATATCAAAGGCCCAAAGCCCAATGTGTGGTCACCACTTGACGAGCTTGACTCAACATAGTTGGCCCATCTATATCTATACCATCGAGACCACCTTCATGAGGACCACCCCCATTAGGACCACAATAGAACATCTTGGAATACCTTGGAAATACACCAACTCATATTTCCATTTTAGATCTCTTACACACAAGCTCAAGAGATCCTCGACAATACTCTCCATGAGTCACACATCCCCGCTAACATCAATGCCACTGAGTTCTACAGCTTCGTCAGCCACCTATTTGCATCATGTGCTCTATCCTTCAAAACTTTTGACATGCCAGTAGC
This sequence comes from Cupressus sempervirens, assembly GCA_028749045.1. Classification (NCBI taxonomy): domain Eukaryota; kingdom Viridiplantae; phylum Streptophyta; class Pinopsida; order Cupressales; family Cupressaceae; genus Cupressus; species Cupressus sempervirens. The sequence goes on along the minus strand of CM053793.1, from coordinate 107,828,267 downwards.
TAAACCTGATCATATACTTCCACTTCACATAGCTATCATTGTTTTTGACTTTGTAGTCAAAGAGGTCATGATAGATAATAGATTGGCTCTAAATATATGTACATTAAAGTTCATCAAACAAGTAGGATACACTAAGGTAGATATCCTTAATGAGGTCATCATCATCAAAACATATGACAACTTAGAGTGCATCACTGAAGGAACCACCTTACTACCTCTCAGAGTTGGCCGAGCCACTCAAGAAATAGTTCTTCACATAGTTGATCTTAACCTTCCATACAAAATCCTCCTTGGTCAACCATTGTTTCATGCCATGAAGATCGTTCCATCCACATATCATCACTGTATCAAGTTTCTGCATAATGGCACTAAGATAACCATCTACGTAGATCCTAAACCCTTTGCTTATTGTAATGTGATAGAAGCTTCATACATCAACCATTGTCCTAGAATCAAAATTGGCCACACCATGGCTAGTTCCTTTAGTACCTACCATGATCTAGATACCATTTTAGCCTCCACCCTTTCCATGATTAAGATCAACTACCAAGGTTGTGAAGAATATAGACTTTTAGATGCTTTTGTTGTCGATGCTTTACCACTTGACCCACATACTCAAGGGTGCCCAACATATCAAGAGCCAAAGCTAGATATGACCCCTTAGCTCAGAAAACTTGGCCCTACCACATCTATCACCAAAGTTATAATCAACATAGAGGAAAAAAATCCTAACATTAGTACATGGCTATATAAAGAGCCACCTCAAAAAAGTACAAAACTTCTTCATTACCTCAAACAAAAATACCCATGGTCACATCACCTTGCTACTAAGCAATGGGATTATCAAGGAGGTGGTCTAGGCCATCAAGAGTTAGGCATTAAGTAGCCTATGGAAGCATACAAAGAAAAAAAAGAAAAAATGCTTAGGTTATAGACTCCCTAAAATTTGGGGGTACCACAAAAGAAGGCCATGCCTTCATAAACATCCAAAATAGTCTTGTTGAGATCGAAGAGATTCCTAAGGAAGTAGAAAAGAAAGCCTGTGATGATATCTTCCTTAATGAAATTATCCTAGGAGTCTCTATGTTGTACCAATTATCCCTAAATCTTATATATTTACCACTTTCTCACCTTGAACTCATTGATTGAGACAAACCAAGTTTTTTTTTTTGTTGATGAATTCTCCACAGAGCATGCACTCCTTAGATTCATGGGAGAAGAAACACCACATAAAAATCTGGCACCACAATTAGAAAATATCTACAAGTTGGATCTAAAGGGTTACTTTGGGGAGGATGAAATCTCCAATCACAAAATTGAACAAAAAAAGAAACTAAAAAGAAAACAAGAAAAGAAAAGGCATCCTCTAGTGAAAACTCTTCTAGAGCATCGATGAATGACTCAAAAATGGAAAGAATATAAAGGACACATCCAATGGTGAAAAAAATTTTGAGGCACCCAAGAATGGAGATTTCATCCTTCCCCCATAGGATCATAGGCCCACAATATCATCAGTCTTGATAGAAGAAACTAGACCAGTCAATATTACTCTAACCAAGATACCAAAGATCACATACATCGTAGCATCTCTACCACTTGAACAGGAAAAACTTCTCATTGAAGTCCTTCATGAAAATGTTGGTCACTTTGCATGATCCTATCAAGACATGTTAGGGTTGGACCCCAAATTAGTAGTACACCATTTGGTCATGGATCCAAAGGCTAAGCCTGTCAAGCAAAAACTATGTAAGATGTATGCCAAATTTTCTTTATTGGTTAAAGTAGAGCTAGAAAAACTACTAGAGGCAAAGATTATTCACCCGATTGATTATTTAGAATGGATCTCCAACATGGCACCTATCATGAAGCCTTCTAGTGATATTAGAATTTGCATAGACTTCAGAGATCTCAACAAAACTTTCCCAAAGGATGATTTCCCGTTGCCAAACATAGACATGATTGTTGATCTTACTATAGGCCATGAGCTCTTGTCACTCATGGATGATTTCTCTAGATACAATTAGATTCAGATAGTAGAGGAATATCAACATAAGACAATATTTACCACCCCTTGGGGGACATTTTGTTATAACATGATACCATTTGGACTAAATAATGTTAGGACAACATATTAGCATGCCATGATGATCATCTTCCATGACCTAATCCATAAAAATCTTGAGAATTATGTGGATGATATTCTAGTCAAATCTCTTAAGGCCCTTAATCACCTATGTGACCTTGAGGAAGTGTTTGATCAATTGGCTAAGTATCATCACATGCTCAACCCTAAGAAATGTGTCTTTGGCAACACATCTAGAAAGCTCCTAGGGTTCATTGTACCATGGCATGGTATTGATATTGACCCTAAAATGGTCAAAGCCATCATGGATATGGCTCCTCCTAAGACACATAAACATTGTCTCTCTCTCCAAGGAAAATTGTAATCAATCAGAAGATTCATCTCCCCTCTAGCTGATAAGTGTCAATCATTCATCAATTTGCTCAAAAAGGACCAAAACTTTAGGTGAGATACTATTTTCTAGTGTAGCTTTGAACTAATCAAGTAATACTTGTCAAATCCACCTATTGTGGTTCCTCTAGTAGCGGGATGCCCACTCATATTATACATCAGAGCTACCCCAATAGCACAAGTGCTCTGCTAGCACAACTTGATGATGAAGGAAAGGAAAGAGTTATTTACTACATTAGTCATACTCTAGTCAGGCATGACCTCAATTATACACCAATGGAAAAGGCTTTCTTATTTTTGGTCTTTGCCACTTAGAAGTTGCATCATTACATGTTAAGCTACATTTTGAAACTAATATTCAAGATTGATCCATTAAAATATATGTTGTCATGCACAATACTCATAGGGCATCTGGCTAAATGGGTCATGCTTCTCAGTAAATTCAACATCCAATATGTTGATAGAAAGGCTATCAAAGGTCAAGCTATAGCAAATCACTTAGCCAATGCACGTTTGGTTGTGGATGACCCTCTCATTATGGAGCTCCTAGATGAACACCTCTTCTTGATAGAGGAACAACCATCATAGAAGTTATACTTTGATGGATCTTACACATCACATGGCTCTGGAGTCAGCATACTCTTGGTCACCCCTAGAGGTGATTACATTCCTAAACCTTTTAAACTCCAATTACATTATACCAACAACATCTCATAAAATGAAGCCCTTATTGTGGGGCTCAAAATAGCAGTTGAATGGAACATCACAAAACTACAAGTTTTAGGGGATTCACAACTTATTATCAAGTAGGTTCTGGATGAATATCAGACTAAAGATGACAAGCTTTAGGCTTACAAAGAATTGATAGATCAGTTGAAGCAACATTTTATGCAAATACAATTCACACAAATACCTAGATTACAAAACAAGGTTGTAGATGCCATGACTACTATTGGTTCACTTTTCGAGATCCCTTTGGAGGCTACACAGTATGAATCCTTAGTTGAGCAACTACATGAGCCTAAATATGAGAATGATGAATCAACATAGGTATGCATCTTGGTTGGTTTCCAATCCCCATGGTACCATGAAATTCATGCTTACCTACTAAATGGTATCATATCTCCCCATCTCACACAAGCCCAATGCTAAAACCTTATTCACAAAACATCTCGTTACACTATCATAGCTCAAACCCTATATCTCCATGGCTATAATGAAACTCTCTCTTGATGTTTAGACCAAAATAAGAATATAATGGCTCTCAAAGAGGTACACATCAAATTTTGTGGTTCTCACATGAGTGAAATAGTTATAGCTAAGCAGATACTTTAGGCTAGATATTATTGGCCTACTCTAGAGCATCATGCATGTGAATTTTTCAAAAGATTTCAACCCTATCAACAACATGCCAATCTTATCCAAGCCTCAGCTCAAGATCTTCAACCTATTGCACCATCATGGTTATTCACTTGTTGGGGGTTCGACCTTGTTGGTGCTATAGCACCTCTCTCTTTAGAAGGATACAAGTGGATAATCACTGCCACTAATTATTTTACTAAGTGGGTAGAAGAAGTCTCACTTATCACTACCATGGGAGTTCAAGTATCTAATTTTATCGGCCTCTTTCATATCATATGTCACTTTGGCATCTAAGCTACCATTTTTACTGACCATGGAGGTAACTTTGAAAACCTTAATATGGAAGAATTGTGCACCTCCCTTCATATCCATCACCATTTTTCTAGCCCATACTTCCCACAACATAATGGTCAGGAAGAGGCAACTAATAAAAGCCTACTCAAAATTGTAAAGAAAGTTGTCAATGATTCCAGCCATGATTGGAATTTGCAAATCAACCCCTCCCTATGGGCCTACCACACCTCATTCCATACATCCATAGGCACATCCCCATACTCCCTAGTTTATGGTGTTTAAGTAGTATTACCTATTGAGGTCAAATTCCCATCCCTGCACATTTCTTTGCAGGGCCAGATATCAGATGAGGATTACAGAGTCACTAGACTCATCCAGCTAAATCTACTTCATGAAAAAAGGAAATAGGCCTATGACCACCTCATGCTCTATCAAAATCATCTCAAGTGCAACTTCAATAGGAAGGTCCATCCATGCCACTTTTAGGAAGGAGACATGGTCCTCAAAGAAAAAATGAAGGTCCAAGATGACTGAGAAAAGAAAGGCAAGTGTGAACCTACATGGCTTGATCCTTACGTGGTCACAGCATCTTTTGGCTCAAGGGCCTATCAGCTATCCACACTTGAAGGTGAAGTATTGAATGATCCCACCAACATCATTCACCTAAAGAAATTCTATGCCTAAGATCATCAATATATCCTTCTTACCCAAAAAAAAAAAAATAGTAAAGAAAAATAAGCATTGAATGGTGAAAACTTGGCAATTCAAGTGCCTTGGATAGGTACCCTAGAGAAAACCTAGCAAATAGGCACCATATGTACTTAGCCTATTAATTATCTATCAATGACCTACATCTCCCCCATCACTCCTCCACATCTCATCACCCATCTTCCCACTTCTCAAAGGCATTCCAAGAATTTCATCTCTGCACTCCCACAACTCATCACATATTCTCATTATCCCTTAGCTTGGAAAACCCATCAAGATAGTGTATTGTACCATGGTTCTCACATCTATCCCACCCCTGTACCTTACCACATGTATCATATTACTTGTATCTTATCCTTTGCACCATGCCCATGTATCATACCCTTGTAACAATAATAGTACTATATGTATCATACCCTTATAACAATAACAATAATATATGTATCATGCTACCTCATTATCCTGAGATTTTCCCTATCATATGCAAACCTACTACCATATTTTTTAATTTTTCCTAACTCATTCACACATTGTATAGTCTCACTTGTACATTTTCAAAATCCTATAGCAAAACCCTATATCACCAATAGGTTGTTTGTAGGAAGTTATAGTCTCCAATTGTGTCATCATCCCAAATATTATTGCTAGGTTCTTATAGGATGCATCCTTCCTCATACCTAACATTGGCTTGTTAGTATCCAGTTATACTGATCTCTTTGGCAAAAGGTTACTTTCTCATCAATTTATTCTTTCTTTTGATATTAGATTTTTTGTATTTTCTTTGAATGGATCTTTTCCAAGTGATTTAGTTAGTTCCTCCTCATGGTCTCTGTGATCTTTTATATCATGGTGTGCGTTGACTAGAACAATTTAAAAGCCAAGTTTTGATCAAGGTCTTTTTCTACTTGTAAGTTAGTTGGATATGATCCTTGCATATTCCAAACATGTTTTCATTCATGATCACAAGATGCAGTTGGGAAATATTGTTTTCTTGTGGATCACCCAGCATCATTTCCATGTTGATTTCTTTGGGACTCATGTGTGATGTTGGGGCAATTCTTGCGTGCTTGTTCAAGTAAGTCCTTTGTAATATTGGGGAAAAGGCCTTGATGTTCCTAGTAACCTTTTCATATCCCTAATATTCCTATATCAAATAAAGTTCTCACACTACATGGTGGTACTTCTTTATGAAGTCTCCCACCCTCAAGCTTCAAGTGTATCCCATTACCCTCACCATTTTGACCCATATAGAAAATTACTTGTTCATACCACTTTTTCATGCATCCATACTAGCCACATCCTATACATTCTCCTCCTACCCTACACATCTATCCTCTCTACACCCCCATTCCTTCACAAGCTCCTATCTACCATGTTATCACCTCTCCATGTCATCTCAATCTCCTACCCATTTCTATCTCCCTAAGTCCCCTAAAATTGTTTTGTTTAAAGTTGTGTATATTTTTTCCACCTCCAGACCAAGGTTATGATTGATCAGTGGTATGTTGTACCACCTTCCTATAAACCACATATGTTTCCCTATCACTCTACTTGCCTTTCATATCGTGACCACTCATCTCCCCTGCATTCCCCTAATCTCTCCTCCTATTTTTCCTCATCATTTACCTCATCTTAATTCTTTCTATCACTCATCTTTTTTTACTCATCTTGATCTTTATGATACTTTTTTGGGTCCTCCCTTGGCTATCACAATGTTAGATCCCTTCATTGTCAAATCTCTCAATTCACTTTCCTTATCCTGAACATTAAGTTCATCTTCATTATCATAAACTTACAAATCATAAACCTTAGGTTAAGGTTTCACCATCATAGATTGAGTCCATTTATCATGTTCGCCATCATAGATTAAGTTCATTTATCATGTTCACCCTCATAGTTTATGTTCATTTGTCATGTTTCATCATCATCATTTATGTTCATTTATCATGGTCATGGTCATAGTTTATGTTCATTTATCATGTTCATCATCATAGTTTATATTCATTTATCATGTCCATCATCATAGTTTATGTTCCTTTATCATGCCCATCATTATAGACTTAAGTTCATTTATGATGTGTTATCATCATAGACTTAAGTTCATTTATCATGTTTTAGCATCATAGTTGGAGTTCATTTAATCATGTTCCATCATCATAATATTTAGTTCATTTTCTCATGTTTCATCATCATAGTTTGAAATTCATTTTATCATGTTTCATCAGCATAGTTTGAAATTTATTTTATCATATTTCACCTTTATAGTTTGAATTCATCTTATCATGTTTCACCATCATAGTTTGAGCTCATTTATCATGTTTTATCATCATAGTTGGAGTTCATATTATCATGTTCCATCATCAAAATCTTAAATTCATTTTATCATGTTTTATCATCATAGTTTGTGTTCCTTTTATCATATTCATTATCATAGTTTGAGTCCATTTTTATCATATTTCATCATCATAATTTACAATCACTTCTTGTATTTCATCATCCTAGTTTATACTTATGTATTATTATTATTATCATTTAAAAGTCCATTCACTTTATCTTTCCCATCCTAAAGTTGAAGCACATTACATCCATCATAAAATCTTAGGTTCATTTCCACTTGTTTTTAGCTATCATAAACATCACCATAAAATATTTCCCAAATCTCATCATAAAAGCACATCACATCCTGCATCATAGAGTGTCAGCCCCATCCAACTATCTCATCATAAAAGCACATAACATCATACATCACAAAGTGTCAACATCATCCAACTATCTTATCATAAACACATCACATCCTGCATCACAAGGCACTAGTCACACCATACATCTCATAAACATTGCATCCTGCATAAAACCATATTAGTCTCTCTTCTACATCTAACCACATGCATCTCATACAAACATAAACATAATAAAAAAATGAAGACATAGTAAATTCTTACATCCATATCCCACCCCCAAAAAAAGGCTGATATCTATGTATCACACCCATAAAGAATAAAAGAATAAATCACCCATCCTTACAAAAATACCAAAGTCTATCATAGTCCAAAATATCCAATATCTATAAAGAACAAAGTCCCACATCAATACATCGGGTCTATGCCCACGAAAATACATCCAATGATACATCCAAAAATACTATGCAAAATGCAGTATATCATTGGTCCTCCTCATCCATCACCTCCTTGCCATGAGACTCATAATGCCTCTCTCTGTATCCAACACTTTTGTTGGTGGAGGTGGCAGCCTCATCTATCTTCCTCTAGTACCCAAGCTCTATGTCTCATCCCTCCTCCCACTAACCCCCCTATCTCACCTTTGGCTCAACCTTGTCCTCTAGCTTTCCTTATGCGTTGAGACCCACCAATCCTCTATGAGCCCCCAATGCTCCATCGACTCTCTCCCCCTCCCTATATTCCTATATAGGTTCCAATTGTATCTAACCATGTCATTCATCTATAATGCTCTATCTACTTAGTTGGCACCACCGCATGATATCTCTCATGATAGAATCCTGCTCTCTCCCTAAAATCCTCCACCTTCCACCACAACCTCCTCAACTCCTCCAATCCTCCACCTATAGCCACCTATGCCCTCAGGGTCACCACGTCCATGACCAATCTATCCCTCTCCTCATGGATGGTGTCCATCCTCGCTTGAAAAATTTGTCTCTCTAATGTCACCACCTCCAATCTACCCTTCAAGTGCTGACCTCCACCTGCAGTGTCCCCAACTCTAACCCTACTCTATCTGCATGTCCCTACACCACATCAAGCTCATTTCTAAACTGATCTTTCTCTATCCTAATTTGATCTATCTCCTACTAAGTATCTTGCAATAGCTAGCTAGTCACCTCATATGTCTATTGCAGGGATGCATACCTACTAGCCACTCCATCATCCCCTCTCCCTAATGATGAGCCACCTGCACCTCCCCCTCCACCTACTAGCTCCTATGGCCCCTATCCACCCTCCTCCTATGATCTCCTATCATCTCCCCTCTTAGGTTGTGGCCTCGCATCCTCCTATCTTCCCTCCCTCAAAAGCCTCTGCCTCTGCCTCAGTGGCAACTCATCTTATACCATTGTTGTTGCCCTCTATTGTAACCCCTTGGAAACATATCCCCCATGCCTCACTCCTTGAGAAATCTCTCATGCCACCACTACTTCTCTTGTGACCTAGGCCCGGCCTACTAGCCTACGGCACTCAAAACCATCTCAGTACTCCTGAGTCAAGCCCGCATCTGTGACACCCCCAAACCAATCTCAATCATGTGGCTTTAGGTCTCATCATGTCTATAACAACCCCTCCCTCTGAGGTGTAGGCCCAAAAATAGTGACTGGCTCTCGTGTCACATGCTAATATGAGTTTGGCTCCCCTCGAGCAATTTGTTGCCATCCAAACTATCATAGGACCCTATCTGACAGGTACTGCTCTATAATGTACTCCCATAGTCGAAAAAAAAATAGGGTGAAATAGTGTATGGTAAATGTTGTCTCTCCTCTGCCCATGGCCCAAGACCCACATATGGCTTCCATATAACAAGTTGAATCTCATCTATCTAGACTCATCAGTAGTCCACCTCCTTTGTATGATGGCATGTAAGCAAATCACCCCATTTGTACATAATAAGCTCCTCTTGTTGCCTCTCCCTCTACTCAATGGGCCTAAATGTTGCAATATTCTACTAGGCCCACACCTATAACAATGTAAGGAACCCCACACTCATCCCCTGGTGCCCTACACCCTGATATACTATCTAATGGAGATCGTGATACAACTCTTTAAGCATCAATGAACCTGATTCTGCAAGATCTATGACATCCAAAATCTACATAATCATCGGTATCAATGCCAACATAACTCCTATACCACCAGTATCTAGGGAAATATATCTCGAAACTAGCCCACATACATAGAAATAGATCCTCCTCTTTGTGGCTACTCAATCCAAGTGCTCATCTAAAGGAAACTGACCACTCTAAATTTGATACTACACTCTAGGTCCCACCTATCATTGTACCACCACCTTTCCCATCATCTCCTTGGTAGCCATCACCAGTGTCCCCTGCATAGGTAATCAAAAGATCCTATAGACATCCTCTAAGGTCACTATCATCCCCCCTATCAATAGGTAAAATGTGTCAATCTCACTGTGTCATCGCTCACATAAGGTTGTCACTATCACCATATATGTCCACATATGCAGCAACCTAGCTACGTACCCCAGGCTAATACTGCCAATCCTAGCTCAGTCGATAGGTGTGAATAGCTCTCCAGTGTGTAGTATAGTTGCTTGTCATTCTTGTAACACCAACACATCTAGAAACCACTGCATACAAGGCAAGATCATGTTAGTTTTCATTTTCTACATAGTGTTACCATGATTCAAAAACCCAACCCCACCCCCAACTCCCTGACTCGCTCTTTTTCCCCACTAATTTTTTCCTTTACCCTTTCTCGGCATTCCTGTCAGAGCATTTTCATGAATGTTCACCACTCAGGATCCTATTGTTACATTTTACCACAGGATCGCTCTTCAATGTTTGTCTTCCCCAAAAAAACTTATTTAGCATTCCCACTATCCCAAATGCACCCCCTTGTTCCCACAACCCCAACTTCCCATGGGATTGCACCCAACCCGTTACCCCTACCAATCAACCTTTTCCCCATTCTTGCATTGACCTTTTCTTACAAACTACCCTTAGCTGTGAGACTATGTTCCTATACACAGGAGTGCACTTTCACTAGCAAACTTGCTAACCCAAATTCACAATCTCGAGAAAATAGCTTCTGACCCTAACTTTCACTTCTACTTTCTATCTGACATTGTGGGATCATAGTCCTGTCAATCCCTATAGTGACCCCACTAGACCCGTGCCTGTAGGAATGCTAAAAAAATAAATGCATAAATAACTAAGTATATTTTTCTAACCCTACTGATCATTCTAGTGTCTATCGCACTCATACTCATCATACCACATATGCTCGATGCTCTAGTTGTCCCTATGCAGCCATCATATCAACCAAATCAAAGCTCCAAACAATAATATATCTACATCAATATGAGAGCCAATGGCCCTTTCTACCCATCCTAACCCCCCTTATAGACCTCCTATAGTGCCCTTCTTCCCTGTCTGACTCCTCTCACACCCCTTTTTTCCTCCCATCATGTTATTTTTATCATTTAATTGTCTTTTTCACACTCCTTTTTCCCTTCCACGTCCCCCTGCTCTTGTCAATTTCTTATAACTTTTCAATAAGTCATAGCAATTTTTTCTCTCTCCCAGCCATCTTCTTCAGGGGGCATCATGTAGTATAGTATATCTTATTCTTTTCAAAACTGAGGCAACTTTGTTGCTTTAAAAAAAATCTTCCTCACATCCTTCATTTCGAACTTCTTTGAAATAGTATTGTCCCAACACTATGTCAAAGAGGGGCAAAATGCAGACACTTAAATCTAATTACACCATTAGGTAATCTTATTTAGTCATCTTCTTGGACATTATTGATTAATTAATCATCATCCCCTAGTTTATTTATTTATTTAAATTTACTATAGTCCAATTGGTAAAATTGATTGATAACCCAAATTCAATTTATCAATTAAATTTATTTTCCTCTATTATATTAAATAAATCCTCAAATCTATTTAATTTAATCCCACATCCCCCTTTTATTAAATAAATCATTTAATAAATCATCCTAAACCCCTAAACCATCCCTAAACCCTATCTTTACCGCTAATCCAACCCATCCACTCATACTAACCTCACTTAGCCACCTAACTAACCCATCCCATCAAAGCTAAGCCACTTACCTCCTAATCTTTTCTAAGCTAAGCCTTATCCCCCTCCTAAACATGTGCACAACTTTAAGCAAGTGCTAAGCCTTGCTAACCCAAGCCAAAGCCAATAGTCTCCCTTGTCCTCTTCCATCCCTATCTAAGAGCATTAATGGCTCTTACATGTCATTAATGCCTCTTACATCCCTCTTACACACTCTTCCTCCCTCATTACTCCCTTTGACCATCCATTTTTCCCATCCCCTCACCCTCATCCTCCTTGTGACGAGTGTGACTCCCTGATTGGCTCCAAACAAGCACAATCCATGTACTCCCCTTTCAAAGCATCCTAGCCCTCCCTCACCATTATTCCATCCTTGCATCCTGACCCTCAATCTCACTACCCCTTAGCCTATAAAGTGAACCCTTCCCCTCTCACAATTCATCATCTACCCATGCAAACTTATAATGCCCCACTAACCACTACAACATATCTATTTACACCCTCACCATGTTAAAATCCATCTTCACCTCCATTGTTGAATCCTCCACTCACCTCCATGTTTGATAACAAACCATCACTTGAAGCTTGAGCACAATCGAGCACACATCCCCTAGCTACCTAGACACGTCTACATCATCACAAGTCATGCCTAAGGAGCTTACCATTCTTGGTTTACTTTCCTCCTTGGTGTTCACCTTATATTATCACAAGTGTTGCTATTAGTTAGTATTGTCAAGAGCAGATCTTTATGCTATCCCAGATCCAAGAGCAAAAGAACATCATTTGGATGGAAGGCCCACTCTATTGGACCACGTGGGTGGATACCTATTCTAACATTTTACATTAGTTCGATGGTTCCCCCTTGTTTTGGGGTTTTTTTATATGTGATGCTTACTTATTGTATTTTTGCCTCCTTGGCGTCAGTGTGAGGCTATGCCTCCTTCTTGACTATTGGTGGTTTGTTTATATTTTTTTGATCTCTCTATAGCTAATAGAAAAAATTGTCATCAATATTTGTAGCATGCTAGGTTTTTAGCATTACATTATCTTCCTGGCACTTGAGTGACTCGACACTAGCTCTTTACTCAACACTTACTAAGTATTTCACTCAGCATGCTCTATCTGACATGTTATGTTTGGTATGCATTACTTGTTTAGCATGAACTAAGTAAATGACTTATAATGACTTAAGTGTATAGACACTCATTTTTCAAAACCAACCTAAGATCAACACTAATGTATCGAAGAAAGGCACCCTAGTGCTATATCAAGTAAATGAGTTCATAGATGAAATGGATGAGAACTTTGAAGGCATCATGTATGCATATTTTGAAAACTTTAAGGAGAGGATGCAGAGTACATTTAGGATCCCTAAAAAATTGGTAGATGATTATGAGCAAGACATATGCTTCCTAGTTGATTGTGATAAAGTACATATTCAGGCAATCAGACCTAGGATTACATGGGTGAAACCTCTGGCATATGAGGTAAACATTCATAAAACCATATATATCATTAAGGCTCTAATAAATGAGCTTGTAAATCCCAAGGCTACATACTTTGGAACATATTAAGAATAAAAGACTAGAATCTCACTCAAAATTCATATTTGTCAAAGCTTGAAGAAAGGAAAGAAAAGGTTGGGAAACATTGAAAAGAAGCTTGCCAAATTAGATTCCCTTTCATGCTTACTAAAGAGAAAGGTGATGATGTAGAAGAGTAATAAGAAGAGGAAGTTGATCAAGAAGAATAAGAGATAGAGGAACCTTCAAAGAAAAAGGTAAAAGCTCAATCAAAGAAATCAGCAAGGATCTTTATCCCTATAATCACTACTATCAAGCCTAGGAAGGCAAGAAGGAAATTAAGGCTTGAAGATAAGGATGATGATGAAGATGGAGACAACAGCCCAATCATCTCTTTGAAAAGGCCCCCACCTACCATTGAATGATGACTAAAATAATTAACGGAAGGTAGTGGGATGGCAGATTTCACATATTTGAAATATGAAAATAGAAGCAAAGATGAATAGAGGCAATCTGAAGATGCAATGGCTGAGAAAATGGCCAAAAGGAAGTATGACCCTACTGAAATCAAAGGGAAAGCTCCTAAAGCCCTACTAAAAGTTGTTTCTCACCATTGAGCTAATGTAGTAAAATTAGAAAAGGATATTAGAGAGGAAAATCTAAAGAAGCTCATGCCAAATCTCTCTAAAAAGGAAATCAAGGAGGCCATGTCTAAATATGAAAACAAGAAGACTCCTAGATTTAAATCCTTTCAAATTGTGTTGAATAAGATAGAGGATATTGTGCAGTCCATAACCAATATGTGGAAAAAAATGATTTTAAAGAAGAGGGAGACCTACTAGAGGTTCATAGTATTGAAGAGTTCAATCCTAAGAAAATTGCTGCAAAAGTCACACCATCACTTCCATAAACTCCTCCTAAGCCTACACATAAGCTACAACCTACTAAGTTGAACCTAATTTAGTTGACCAATGTAGTGAAGATTATTGCATCTTCATCGAGTTCTACTTCTTTAGTAACCAAGAAATAGGCTCATAGTGTATCAACCAAGCAATAGCCAAGAAAGGATTTAGTTGAAAAAGGAAAGGAGATCGTACCCTTACCAGTTGTCAAGGGAAAAGGAAAAGGAAAGATTGTTGATGATATTGATCTAGATAAAGAGATTATAATCCCAAATTAGGACCAGTCTAATCCATCTACTGAGAAAATAGACATACTAGGAGGATTATGGAAGAAATAAAATAGCTAATATTGGTATGGATTTGAAGGCCATAATAAGGGAAACCTTGGTAAGTATACAAAGTATGATGCTTCCCCACATGTGCATTATGCAGAAGAGAATAGATCATGCAAAGACACTGCTTAAAGACACAAACCTTTTAGTTATAGACCACATGTTGAAGTTATTAGCAAAACTTTAGATTGATCTGCACATACTAAAGGTGCTACAAGATAACAAGGATAAGACTATGTCTTTGATTTTGAAGGACATCATGATTTTCTCTCTCATTTTGGCATAACCTTGTAAATTTTTGGCACTTGTAACAAAAACAAGGGTGATAGTATAAATAAAAGGGGAAAGTATATAAGGAAAAGTATATATATTCATATAAAGGGGAGATATTTATAGAATTAAGTAAATGTAAAAATAAGATAAACAAAAACAATTTTGAAAAATCAAAAACATAGTTTTTAGTTGAAACCAAGTTGTAGACTTTTTAGTTCAAACCAAGTTACATAGTTTTCAATGTAAACCAAGCTATAGAATAGAGCACACTCAAAGGGGGAGTTTGAGTGAAGAATTTTGATTTCAAATTTTTTGCATGATAATTTTTTTTCTCACTAATGCCAAAGGGGGAGATTGTTAACCTTCTAACAAGACATATTGCCAATTAGTGCCAAAACACTTAGTTATTATGAGAAGTTAGTAGTGATTGAGCTACCAGACAAAAATGTTAAACGAGCTCATGAATTAACCAAGTTAATAGGGTTAAACAAGAAACTAGGGAGTAGTGTCAACCAAGTTAATAGTATCCATTGAGTTATACTATCAACCGAGTTGACAGTATCTATCAAGCTCTAGTGTCAACTAAGTTAGTAAAGAATTCTCTTTTGAGAATGATAACCAAGAATGAAGAGTAGTATGAACTAATCAAAATAAGTTTTCTAGGTGATTAGTATGAACTAAGCATCCAGTATCAATCAAGTGCCAAAGTTAGCCAAGGTGACAATGTTGCCCAAGTATCTGTAGTATCACCCAAGTAAGCTATTGGACCTGAGTACCGGTACTGAGCCAGCTTGGTAATTATTTTTGGAACTATTGAAGTTGTATCTAGTTTATTAATCTAATTATTTATCTAGATATAAATATAAGGTACAAGTTTTATTATCCAAATGATGTATTATGAATTACAAGTGAATATGAAAGAACAAAGTATTTAGAAGGCTACTAGTAGCATAAAGGAAAGGAAATGACCTATCTATCATAGTCAGGTGATTAGTTTACTTCAAAGGATATTCTTTAGAAAATAAAGTTGCAAAGCAAAGATCAGCCCACATATTCATCCTAACATGTACATTAGTCCCAAATCCTTTAGCAAGGTGGACCTAATTGTGCTTTGTAGAAACTCCTGACAAAGTAAATACTTAATTGTATTGTATAAATCCTTTCACAAGGTGGGCCTAATAGTCCTTCTTACTCATAATTGAGTAGATCACCAAAAGTGATCAATTGTAAGCCTAGATAGACCAACTTTATTACTATGGTAGTGAAGCATTGTGTGTGTCATCTCCACCCCAGTTTTACCTTCTACTTGGATGGTATCTAGGTTACCAAATATCATGTTATGGTGTTGCTACTTTATTGCTTTACATTCCATGCATGCAAGTAAATTAGATATTATATTAAAGTGGGTTAAGAATAAGAATTTTTAAGTGGTTTTTGATTCACAACCCCCCCCCCCCCCCCCCCAGCACTTATTCACCTTTCTTGCATTACATTTCCAACAAAAATATAACTAAAAGAAACAAAAATAGAAAACCTAAGGCCAAAAAGGATAGGATTTCTTTATGTTCTTTCAATCCTCAACCAGGTACCTAAGATCTCCAATCTAGTTGTGAACATCCTCCATACTTTTCATTTCCGCCTGAACATTGTTCTTCTACATGCCACCTTTTTTTTTAATTTTTCTATGACCCGTGACCATGCCAAAGATAGTCATTTGCATCATCTCTTTCTAAACTCTACAAATAGTGGATATTGTCACCCCCATTTCAATACCCATGATGGCAATGTCAAACTTGTTAAAAGACACCATATTTTTAGTGAGGGCCTTAATCTCATCTTATAGGTCCTTTTTATCTTTTCAACCATGTTTTTCCTATTTTGTAGTGGTTGGATCTTGGGATTTTCTTTGGGTTTCAACAATGATATCAACATTGGGGGATTCAGAATCAGGCCCTATAACAACCTCAAAGTTGGCTTCGTGAGACTCTTGTTCAACCTCCTCCTAATCCTCAACATCTGCCTCAGCCTCATGCTACTCATTTATAGCACTAATTTCATCTTTTTTAGTTGTTTCTTCAACTTATGTACCAGAGGTGTCTGGGTCTCCTACTTTCTTCTTTTTAATTGTTACCTTTTTTACTCTTAAGTCTCTCTGACCTCCTTTCCCCAAAGCTTGATGCAATATGATTGTCTTGAGCCTTCATATTTTTGTCTTCAACATCCCCTTTAGAATATTTGAAATCCTAGTTGCTTACCTCAATAACATCTCTAAGAGTTTTACTTTTCTTAGGGGTTCCCATAGTGTTTAGCTAGAGTTTTCAGCAGAAGGGATTCTTCAAGGATTTTGGTTTTACCCTTGGGATTTTTTCTTTTTTTTTCTCAGGGTTTCCAAAAAACCACAATTCATCTAGAGGGGCAACATGATCATTATCAGTTACAATTTCCCCAATGACTACAAAACTTTTGGGAGGTTCTTGAGGGTCCAGAGAGAACTCTTTAGCAACGAGACACCTACCAAACCCAGGATGTTGGGAGAACACATGGTGGGAAAGAACAACAATTAAACCTTGGTGAATAGGTAGATTATCCCCATTTTTAATACTATTAGCCAATGAAGAAAATAAAAAGAAAGGGATGTCAATATTTTCCTCGTGCCTTAACTTATTAAGTAGTAACAAGTGGTAACCATGATAAGCCATATACCACCCTTCAACAGTAAAATAACTCATAACCTACAGAAAAAAAATGGAAAAGGGGTGAGGGAGAGAAGTATGCTCATACCCATTACCCAACTTAATTTTTACTAGTTGTTCAATACCTTCAAAAAATTGTGCCTAAATTTGTTGTAATCTCTCATTCCTTTTATTTTCACCTTCTCTCCTTCACCAACCAGACCAACTACCTCACCAATAAGCCAGGGTATCACCAAAATATTGATGCTTCCAATGGTAACCTCACCTCTATACCAATAATTGGAAAACTTAGTTGATAGCATATAATTGTGGCTTTTCATCACCAAAATGTAACTACTTAGGCTCGCCCTAACAAAGTAGTTCCAAATTTCTTCATTCTACAACATATCTTTACAACTTCTAGGTTTAGTCAGTTTTGAAGGATCCCCCATTATATATGTCCCTTCAAAAGATTTGGATTCTTCTCTATTAAACTTGATTGTTCCCTAACTCACAATGTCTTTCTACATTTTAAATTCCCCCTTCTTAACTTTTAAAGAAACCAAACTATCAAGAATAATGATAGAAGAGAGCTGAAGAGAAAAATTAGATTTGATAGAAATAATAACTTCTCAAGCATAAATAAGAAGGTAAGTACTTCTCGTACAAGCTACACCATATCTAGATAAAGCCTCAATTTTAAAAGTAGTATCTTTGAGACTATAGAAATGACAACAGTCATTGTAAAAAATTACTCTACAATCCCCATTCTATAACTAGTGGTTGTACTTATGATGATTCACCCTAATTTCCTTGTCTTTGTAAGTATTATCAAGAATATGTGTCATAGTTTTTCTTATTTTAATAATGTGCCCATTAAGTTTTAGGATTAAAATACAATGGATATCATCTCTATAATTGGTATTGCACACTTTATAGTATTTTTTTTATTTTGTAAAAAAAATTCTAGCCAACTTTATCTCTCCACTCTTTCTTAATCCTTCTGTTAGTTTTCCACTTTCTAGAGAATTTAAAGGCAACACAAAGGACATCCATTCTTTTTTCCTCCTTAATACTGCTAATTATGGAAAAAGAGTCCTCTTATCCATAAAATATCATTTTACATTTACATTCTTCTTTGATCATTCATCACTATGGTTTTTAACTCCTCTAGATATTTAGAGTCCAAAACATGTTTCAAATTTTATAAATTATGACCTCAATTTGCTATACAATCTATAGCTTTATTTCCTTCTCTTAAGGTATGATTGATCTTAACTTTATTGAAGGATTGGATTCGCCTCCTGCAGTCATCGATCATACTTTGAAGTCACCATGGGCATCTAGCTTTGTTAACCATAATATCAATTATGAGTTTTGAATCTTCATCAAACTCTATATTTTCTACTCCATAATCCTTTAGGATTTTAACGTCATACCACATAGAGACACCCTCCACATAGTTATTAGAGTTAACTCATAAGTTCTTGGAAAACTCCAAGATAATAAGACCATTGATGTTTCTTTTGATACCTCCTACCAATGGACCAACACCAAATTAGCCAATTAGACTTTTCCTTCCACATAAGAATGCCCATTAATGGTAGAAGTGCCTAGATTTCCTTTCACTATTTCTTTGGGTATCGGGCCATCTTTGTTAGCCATTGTCCCAAGATTTTCTAGCTCCCAACATTGATTTTATACTTTCTTTTGTTCTTCTTAGAAACCATAGTCCACTTACTCTCCTCAGTAAAGTCACTTTCTGAAACATATTTAGAATCCCTTAGAGAAAAAATGTTATTAGATCATCAAGAAAAAGATAGCGTCCTTCCCCACCCAAGGATTTGGGACTAGGGAGAACCATTGAAATAGTCAAGGTTGACTCAATAGGGGAAGGGCTTATTACAATCTTCAAAGAAATCACTATTTTAGGCTTAGAACATCTAACTGACTCATCCAAACAAAACCATTGGGTAGGTGTGAGAAGAGGGATAGATTTATTGGGGTGGAAAGCAGGTTTAGACCCCACATCTCTATTCATTAGAATAGGGTCTTTACTCTATTGAAGGACGAGATTTCAAATGTAAACCAAATGCCTCCACAAATTTCTTGGGATTCACCTTAGAACTAAGGGTCAATGTGACCATATCCTCTACACTTAACACAAAATAGATCAACCTTTTCAAAAACTAGCGGTTGAACATAGGACCCTAGCTTAGAGTTTAGGGTTATAAACATAGGGAGAATCTTATTAACTGAGAAATTGACACAAATTATAGCAAAAATAAATCAAGACTTAGTTTGAGTAGCCTTATCAAAAAATAGAAGGGACCCAAAGGATTTTGCAACACCTTTGAATACCTTAGTATTCCAAAACTCTAGCGGCAATCTTAGCAGTCTGACCCACATTGGTACAGAAGCTCCCAAATCAACAGATAGATCTAGTTTAGGTTTCTACTTACAAAAATTAAGGATATTTCTCTTGTTAGACTCTAAAAACTAAGGCCCATTAGTGAGGAGAGAAGATCATCCTTGACTTTAAAGGAATAATCAAACAAACCATGTAGGAGAGCATTAATCTTAACACTTCATTTAAGAGACCGTGTAACTACAACCCATTTCCTAAGTTGGTCAATGGTCAGCCTAAAAAGAAAGAATCGACCAACCAGAGAAAGCTCCAAACCACTAATAGATTCATGAATAATATCATCAAAAATAGGGATCATGCTTCCATTCACTGTGCAAGGACTAAAGGATTTGAAAAGGGACTCCCCCTAGTAGGGGAACCCATCACTTTCTCAACAAAGGATTTTCCATCTTGTAGTCCCAAAAAGGGAGAGATGACCTTTTTATCTGCCATGAATAGAATTGAAACAACAATAATTACATGAAGGCCTGGACCACTAATCGAGAGGAGCGTTGAAGTAGGGAAACTCCCATGCCCAACCAAGAGAGGCATTGGAGGGGAATACACATTGGGAAAACCAAGGTAGTACTATTATGCTCAACATATTTTTTTATTATTATGATTGTTCATATTTTGTATAGGGTTTTAAGGCTTATTCAAAAAAAAATCATTATAAGAGGACTATGAACATATTATATGATTACAAAATTTGTGTCAAACTCTGTTATATCCTATGAACATATTGTCAAATTAAGAGGACTACAAAGGTACATGTTTATTGTGCATGAGATGTTTAGTGTCATTTTATATTTAGATAGGGTGGGAATTTTATTTTTTAATATTTAAAACATGCTTTATAATCCTCATCATATCAAGGGGACACTTCTTTTTGAGTCATTTTATGTTTCACTATTAGCTTAAAACTAGTTGTGTTCATATTGCATCAAATACTTTTTGATAAATTTCTTTTGGTTAGCATGACATACCTTTCTATAATGCTTTCTTCTAGTTAGTTATTTGCATGTTATATGATATCACATATTGGAGCTCATTTAGCTTGGTACATTAGTTTATCTTGTTCAATATGCATTCCTTCTTTCCCTTTTTCTTTTACTTATGGTGTAACAATTATCGACTTGCAATATACTATGATTGTAGTGTATTTTGATATTGTATGAATCATCGATACTATGTGATTAATCTTTATGTCTCATGGTTGCTATATTGTTCATGATTCAACTATAATTTAACAGGAGAACATAATTAATATTATAGAGGAGAGTTTTGTAGAGGCATATATTGAGGATGTGAGAAGAGCATGTGTTGTAGGGTTCCTATGCATTGAAAATGATGAGGATGTAAGGCCAAGCATGGGACAAATGGTGCAAATAAAGAAAGAGATGATGGAGCTTCACATCATATAGATTCGTAGGTTGGTATTCATGGAGAGGTGATCTTATCTCTATTTCTTTGGACCTAATTTTATTTTTGTTTAGAAGGTTTGGCCCCTATCCTACTTTGCCTAATTCAAACACTAAACACTGTGATATGAATTCAAATTTTGATAGTAAGAATGACAATAATACAATCTAACCACTATATCATGCAATACTGTTAAACTTACAAATCCTATATATATATATATATATATATATATATATATATATATATATATATATATATATATATATCTTCTAAGTGAAAAATGGATGTTTGTAAAGAAAACTATGTTAAGGAGAATCTTGAATAACAAAGTAATCATCTCAAACTACTGAGATTCAATTTTATTAATAGTTGTTGCAACTATGAATAAATTCTTAAATCAAGGATTCGCGTAAAACTAGTAAGCCTTTTTCTTCTTTGTTAATGTCATTGTTAAAGGAAGGCACTGACAAAATTTATCAACTCCACAATTATCAGTCCATAGGTGGTAGACACTATTTCATAACCTCTTTCTTTTGTTGAGTATCTTTGGAATTTTTTTATTCACCTAGTTGTGCTAATTGGCAAGTTGTTCAAATTTCATCTTACAAAAGATATGTGTTGTATATTTATTGGGTAGTTATTTTGAGAAAACTTTGAATTGACAAAAATAAATCATAAAATTGATCTTACTCATACTCATTTTCTAACATCAACCATAACCCGAATGATAACAATATCCACTATTTCTACTTTTTAGCATATTCTTCAATTGAATTAAACTTCACCAAAGTTCTAGCTTTCATAAAGAATTGACAAATCTAAGAATCAAGAATAATTATAGGAGCAAAAAATGAAAAATAGTTCTTTTATTTATTTAAAAACAATCAGAAAAACTCAACTGATCAAAGATCCTGAATAGGGAAAACATTGCAATTCGGCCACTCTACATATAAAGGTCTCATACAATTAAAATATTGCCTCTCTATGTAGAAGTATTAGATCATTAAGGACTCCTAGACACATATAATGCATACTATCTAAAATTTAAAAACTCTAAAATAACCATATTCTATTTAGTCGTGTAATTCATATAAAACTAGGCAAATAGTTCTCCTTGTGCAAAGTGGGAGAAATCGCTATTCCAACGAGGACCTTGACGTATTTCCGACCAATCCTTGTAGGGTTCAATAGACCAAGAAAGTTTAACCTGTATTGTACAAACTCAAAGGGACAGAGGACATTTCAACATTGAATCTTAAAATTTTCATCACATACCTCAATTGGAGCCCTTCTTTTGGTTCCTACTGACAACACAATAATCGAACCACCATTGAATTTCTCAACATTACTTAAATACGCCAAAAATGAGTGTTTTGGTTTTCTCTGCTAGGGCTTTTTTGTGGTTGTTTGGGGCCGCATTTTCCTTTCCTCTGGGAGATGAGGCTTAAAACTGAAGCTTAGGGAGGCGGCCTTGCAAACAATGGGGATGCCTCAACTATTGTTGGTGTTGATTCCATGAACTGTAGAGTTGTTACTGATAAATATGGATGTGTCAAGCCTGACAGATTTTAGCCTAATGTGCCTGACGAACTCAGAAATAAAGAAATGAGAAGTTTCATTGTTGAGTGCTCACTTCCTAAGGTCCCAAGAGAAAATGGTGATAAAGAGCCTTCCCAAACTGAGGATCTTTCTGGTGTTGATCCAGGTAAAACCCTCAAATTTTTCCTTCCAAATGATGTTATCGATAGCATTGTTGATTGCTAGGACAAATCAATTATTTTATTTTTCTTAAGGGGGGTTCCATATGAAGTTGACTTCTATAAATGGGCCAAAATGAATTGGGAGAATAGGGGATGGGAGATTGAAGCTTTGAGGGTCTTGGGTAAGGGTTATGTCTCTTGTAAATTCAAACACATAGAACATGCTCAAGACATTTTGCAATATGGGACATGGGTTATATGTGGACAAATATGTTATTTGCAAGCCTGAACTTTGGACTTTCATCCAAAAGGGCCCTCTAGGTCACGTTATCCAATGTGGGTGGAGCTTCCTTTCTTAAATCTTGCCTTTAGACCTTTCTTTAAAAAAATTGTTGCCTAGCTTGGCAAGGTCAATGGTGTAAGAATATTACTGATAAATTTGCTAGCTTAAGGGTGCACTCAAGAGTATGTGTTGAAATGGACTTAGCTAATCCTTTGCTAGAGAACATTAAGCTTATTGGTTGAGGCTTTGAGTTTCTACAGCCATTAGTTTACTTGAACAAGCCTAATGTGTTCTTTTATTATCGTCAGGGGCATCTAATTAGGGATTGTCCTACCAAAAGGCTCTGATTGAGCCATACCCAAGTTTCATCATAGCCTATACAACATCAAGTTTTGAACCAGTCATCTGGTTCTTCCTTGCCAAAAGGTACCAACCAAGATCAACAGCAAACTAGAGATCCTTCTGTCACTAACATGGAGGAAGATGATGTTCTTGAAGCATCCCCTTATAAAGATGTTGTTATGGAAGATGGCTAGACAACAATTCAGAAAAGGAAAGAGCGGTCTAAACCTTCTAATAGGAAGACAAGTCATCCCATACAAGGGGCTTACAAATCTCATCACACTTCTAGTTTGTCTGCTCACCCTTCTCTTGGTTCCCCTTCTCCTAGGCAAAGACCTAAATCTCCTACTCCTAAGGACTGAACCATTCCTTTAGCAGGTCCTTTGGAGAGGCCTAGATCTAGGTCCCCATCTAATGCCAAGCCTAATTCAGGATTTCTTGATCACTCTATAGCTTTAGCTAATTAGTTTGAGGCCTTGCCACAAGATGATGTTCCTTCCACTTTGTCATTGGCGTGAATTTCAAAAAAAAATCATGGAATGTCAGAGGGATTTCTATCCCTCACCACAAATATGGTGTCAAAGATGTTATAATAACATGGAAACCTGATATTGTTTTGCTCCAGGAGGTTAAAATTAGTGGTCCTTATCTCTCTTCTTCCCTTTCTAATGTTTGGAGAGATGCTTTCTTTTTTCAAACTTCTCACTGTAAAGGTAGGGGTGGTGTTGTTATTGGTTTGGCTCCTTGGATCCATAAGTTTGTCATTAACCATGGTGAGGATCCTTCTCATAGCTGTGTGTGGGTTCTCACCTTCATTAATGGTTAGCCTATTGGGTTATGCTATGTTTATGCTCCAAATTTCTTCATAGATAGAGGTTAGTTGTGGGACTGGATGGCTAGGAACCTCCCTCGGTTTGATTGTGTAATAGGTGGGGACTTTAACATGGTAGAATTCCAAAACAATCATAGTTGGTCCAGCCATTCTAAACTTAGTATTGAGGAATTTGATAAGTGGCTTCTATGTCGTAATTCCATTGG
Source organism: Cupressus sempervirens (assembly GCA_028749045.1). Taxonomy (NCBI): domain Eukaryota; kingdom Viridiplantae; phylum Streptophyta; class Pinopsida; order Cupressales; family Cupressaceae; genus Cupressus; species Cupressus sempervirens. The sequence goes on along the minus strand of CM053793.1, from coordinate 107,803,743 downwards.
GGTGATAGATCCTATCCATGACAAAAGCTCTACCCATGGCAATAATTGGTTCACTTGGTTGAATTGTAGATTTAGTGATGAGAGGAAACTCAGTAGGCTTGGTCAATTTTATGTTTCTCCCAGTCTTCATATTGTTTAGGATGTTGTTGTTCTATCAGTTAGAGTAGACTACACTTGTACTTTCTCTAATCATTTTCCCATTATTTGTTCTATCTCAGGTACTCCTATGGATATTGAGACTTCCAAGCTACCTTACAAACTCAATATTTCTCACCTAAAGAATCCCTCCTATATTGTTTCTCTCATCGGGTTATGGAAGTCCATCCCTAAGGACAACAAGCAAGTTTCTCAATGAGATTGGTGGAATCAGGCTATTCTCAAGTGTGTTGAATTCCTTCATGCTTTTGGTAGAAGGATGGCATGGCAATGTAAATGCAAAGAAAAATCTCTAAAAGGAAAACTTGAACATGATAGAAAATTATTAAATGGCAAACCTAGTAACATAAACTTACAAAATTCTCTAGCTACATTGGAAGCCCAAATTCATAAAATGGACAATTATAGGGGCCAAGGTGCTAAAATTAGGGCAAGATTACATTGGGCCAAGGAGAGGAATAGGGGTTCCAAATACTTCTTTAATTTTCTTAAATATAAGCATATAAAGGAACATATTGGTGCTATTCAAGATGATAATGACACTCTCCATTCGAGGCCTAAGGAGATTCAAAATTTGTTTCAAAATTATTATGAGGCTCTTTTTAAAGAGGATAATAATTGGCTAGATTTCCAATCAATATTAGAAGGAAAAATTAAGGAACACATTCCTATGAAAGTGGATAAGAACTATAACCAATATTTGGATCAAAACCTTACCATAGAGGAATTGGAACATGTTGTCTTTTCTATGCCACGCAATAAAAGCCCAAGAGCTAATGGCCTCCCAATAGAATTCTACCAAACAATGTGGGAATATATCAAGGATGATTTTTATCGTCTTTATTTAGAGGTTATGGAGGTTGACTCATTAGGAGCTGATATAAATAAAGGCATTATTAAACTCATTCCTAAAAGAAAAAATGAGGACACTATATCTAGGTGGCAACCTATTTCCTTATTAAACACTTCTTATAAAATTATTGCTAAAGCCTTGGCTACCAGGATCAAACCAGTGGCTCAGACCAAAAAAAATAGGTTTCCTTGGTGGGAGGTTTATTCTTGACAATCTAATTCTAGCATGGGAAACAATAGACTAGGCCCAACACTCAAGCCAAAATATTATCCTTATGAAGTTGGATTTTGAAAAAGCTTATGATAGAATGCGTTGGATGTTTATTCTTAAAATGTTATAGTGATCAGGGTTTGGTCCTAAGCTATGCAAGCATGTTGAAATGTTGTTTTTTGATGCCAATGCTCAGTTGATAATAAATAAGGAATTACTTAATCCCTTTCCTTTGCAGTGCTCTATTAGACAAGGTTGTCTATTATCCCCTTTCCTTTATGTGCTCATAGTTGATGTTATCAATTATTTGCTCCAAAAGTATAACCAAATGAGTCTTATTAAGGGTATTTCCATCCCTAATAATTTAGTGGTATTAAACTCTCACTTTGTTGATGACAGTATTCTTTTCCTCCAAAATTATGAAGTTGAGATATCTAATACTATGGAGGTGCTCAATCTCTATTGTGAAATCTCTAGGTCTAAGTTATCACATCATAAAACAGAATTTATCATGACTCGTATAGATGTAGTCCCTTCTTAGATTCCTAAAGAATGGAAGCAAATAAAACATGGCCAAATCTCTCGTTATTTGGGCATTCCCTTTGGACAGGGTGTCCCTTTGTCTGATATGTGGAATTAGTTTCTTAACAAATTCAAATCCAAATTGTATGTGTGGAAAAATAAGTACTTATCTCTAGCTGGCAAGATTCAAGTGGTGAATCATATTTTTTTGGTTTCTCATATCTATTATTCCTCATGATGGATGCCATCTAAAAAATGTTATAATGATCTTACTAAACTTGTTCGATGCTTTCTATGATCTAAGTGGAGCAATAATGTTGGTTATACATATACTTCATGGTTGCACTGTATTCAACCTAAATCTAAGGGTGGCTTGGGCTTATTGGGTCCCCCAACTCAAGGGGTTTGCCTAGCTACCAAGTGGATAATTAGAATTGTTTATGGGGAGGAACCTTGGAAGAAGTTAGTTCAGTTTCTTATTTCTCATGCATCCTCTTATAAAAGATGGCAATCAGTCAAATGAGTGGATAAAATTTTATCGTCCCCTTCCTTTCAAATTAAAGATTCCTTCCCTTTGCAATCTATCTAGAAAGCTTGGTAGTTAGTTTGCAAGTTTTTGAATTGGAGAAATCCTTCCTTGCAGCATGGTTTCAATTTTAGCAATTCTTCTATTTGGTGGAACAAATTGGTTCAATATCATAAACACCTCTTGTTGTAGCTTTTCAAAAACATGCTAATTATCTTTTTAAGAAAGGAGTTCATCAGTTTAAAGATTTGTGGGACTTTAATTCTCTAGATAGGGTGTCTTGGACAACCATTAAACATTTTTTTCTTTTGCATAGCAAGATCAAGGATTTTATTATAATTGTTAGATCATTGGTCCCTATCGAGCTTGCTATAAAAATATGCACTCCATTGGAATGCAACTTTTCAAAGGACTGGTGGTGGCTATCTACACATCAATTTGGCCACTTTCCCCTTGGAATAATCTATTTAAATCTTGTGTTTCCAATGCCTTTAAATCCAAGACTTAATAATAAATGGAATTGCAAATTCAATGAAAGCACTTGGTGTAATTTGAGTTCCCAGATCTGGCTTTCTAAAGTTGAGGCTAATGCTCAACTTCTAGCCTAGAAAGTTTTACGTCTCAAATTGCTAGTAGGTAGCAGGATAAGATGTTTGATGATCCAACCTACTAAATGCCCATTTTTTCTGTGAGAGGAAGATCTAAAACATCTCTTTTGGGATTGTATATGGGCTAAGAAAAAGTGGACTACTATCTTCACTTTTCTTCCAGCTATCTTCGAACACTCTTTAATTTGGAAGGAAGCTATTTTAGGAGTTAATCTTAAAAGTAATATTGTAGCTGATTCTTTGTGGCAAATCATATTACTAAACATTTGGAAATGTAGATGCAGGGTTGTATTTTCTAATTCTAAGATGCATCTTGAAGGAGAAATTTTTCAGTTTTACTCTGACATCATTTTCTAGACAATCTTTTTTTGTAACCTTTTGTAGGGAGGACCCAAGGCCTAGTTGAAGATCAGTAACTAGCTTGACAAAATTAAATACCAGCTGCTGCAACTTTTCAAAAGAGATGTATTTTTCTTGAAGGAGCTTCAACGAATGTTAAAATTCAGTCTATAATGTTTTTTGTTTGGTTGTAGCTCTTTGGAACCAATTAGTTGTTGATCTTACTATTTAGCAATTGATTGACTTTTTTGTATATTATTCTTTTTGCTTTATTTTAAAAAAACAATTAAACCACCATTAGGTGCTGCATTTCCTCTTCATTGAAGTTTCTAGAGCCTTTCATTGGTCGCATCAAGAAGCTTTCCCTGTTTATATGAATCCCAAACCCATTATGTTTTTGCATCAAGAAGGTTCGGTGGCTCTTTCCCATTTCGTTAAAGGAGGGTTTTGAATTTTCTAAGTGGAAAGTTCTCAAATTGAAACTTTATTGTAACTTTATCCTTTTCTATATTAAAGTCATTCTCCTTTTTTTAACTTAGGTATGGGAGAACATATTAACTAAATATAGACACATTTAGGTACAATTGAATTTTTAGTTTTTTAGTAGAGTATCAAAAAAGTCATCTTAATATTTATTTTATTATTTTTTAAATAAATTTAAATATACCAACTAATTAAATGTTGTCAAATTAGTATATTAATAAAATGTTTGTATACAATTAAGGGAAATAAGCTAGAACATGTGCTACCTAACTTTGTGGGTCTATGTAGACTAGAGAATCTTGTTTTTTTCTCATCCACTCAGATCATGGACTAGATTGGACAACTTAAACATCATACATTAAGGTTTGATTCCTATGCTAAAAGTGTTAAATTGTCAAAGTTGACTTATTTTACCAAGGTTAATTTTTCCATTACTGTTTGATGCTTAAGGTTGGCCAAACTAGACAAACAAAAATTATTCCTCTTTGAAATTTTGTAGCCAATTGTCATGTGTAAGCCAATGGTTTTATTTAACAGGTTCATTATTTTTACCATTTTGGTGTGCTGACCGAAACCTACACATTTTTTATTAGGGAGTGGGTTAGAGTAGGTTTTGACTAGTGCATGAAAGTTCACTAAATGTATATTTACATTAACATGTCTATATGAAAGAGAAAGATGGAAATATTTAAATTAATATTTGTTGGATATAATAGAAATGCTTATGCTAATGGATTAAGAGAGGTTGGCTTGACTGCTAAAACTAAAACTCAATTTTAATGAGTTCAATTAGGGTATCTTAGACCAAATTATAATATAATATATAGAGAGAGACTTATGGTATGTTAGAATTATTCAAACTATAGCATGTAACAAAGATTTTACAGATTGGGATACATTTAATTGTGTCTATAGCACTAGTAGGGAGATATAATGAGAAGAATATTCACATTCCCACAAGTGAGATTAGGATTGTATTATAGGGTATATGAAGTACACTATGGATCCCTATTTACGAAAATATATTTTATGACCAAACAAGATTTCCAAGACTAGGTTGAAGAGGTTTTCAAAGGGTAACTTTTACAAAATTATATTGTCACTAGACATAGGTATCTTTTTGGAATGTATAGAGGAGCTTGCACTAATTGTAACAACATTTTCCAATGAAATATTAAATGTGACAAGACTACTCCTTTCCTCCCAATTTAACTAGTATAGTATGTGGTAGATATATGTACATAAGGGAGAGATTTCCCATATAGATAACTTATTCTTGTAAATTCTATAAGTGTCTTTACATAAAAACCTACAAAGATGATAGATTCATAATATTCAATGCAATACAATAAATTGAGTTATAGAGCCACATTATGATAGTCATAGCTTTTAGAGATAGTTCAAAGAGCGATAGTTGAAAGTCTCAAATGAGGTAACTACAATGGTGTGGTTAGCTTGACAAGATTGTAAGGAATGGTTTAAGGATAGCTTCATATTAGAATATTTTATTTCCAATTCTTATATAATTTGACCTAAGAGTTATAGGTTTAATAGATTTTAAAGACATTTTGAGTTGTAATAAGGTATTCCAAAGAATGTAGAGTGTGTTTTTCAATGGATGATTTAAAGAAAAAGATCAATGGAAATTTATTTATTTTTAAATGTATTCATTACTAGATAGCATCAGATTGAGGCACATAGTATATATATCTTGGGATACCTAACAATGAATGATTTATTGATGTTTTGTTGATGATAGAATACACAATCTAATGGTGGTAGTATACAACACTTCATCTAGCCATACTAAGAAGGTAGAAACATGGGATAAGATAAAAGTAGAGATTATAGAAGAGAAAATTAGTAGATAATTTAGCAATAAGTGTTAATGGAATAGCTAGTGACTAGAGGACATGCATATGAATAATAAAGCTAAGAATTATAGTAACGAAAGGAAAACCAAATATGAACATACTTTCTTAGCACAACTTGACTTATGAGTAATGGGTGCGACTTTTCTTTCTCATTAACACACCTTCCATCATATGATTTGTTTGCCACTTGATTGTTCTAGTCCATAGAGACATTGATTCTAATTTCCTTAGCAAGGAGTGCCCGTTTGAATGGATTGCAAGATATTTTCTTGGCACTTTATAGATGTGAAGCTAGGTAATCAAACGAAAGAAAAATGATGAAAATAAAATATCAACTCAATACCTGCACTTGATCGAGAAAGAAGGTACAACTGGCTGGGAGGGCCTTACTAATTTAAAGCGTGTTTCCCAGGGTGATTATGAGAGGGTATCACTATAAATCATTGCAGTAGCAGTCGAGAGGTAAAAGAAAAAATCTTCATTTAATGCTTGAACGTGATCAAGAAGTTAATTGACTAGCCAAAAATCTGAGTAACCCACTATTTTTTTGTTAATTTTACTTTATTATTCATAAACTTTCGGTGGTCGACATTTTGAATCTCATTTACTATTTTCAAGTTGTCACCATTAAACTGAAAATGAGATGAGTATTCAGTACTTGTTTTCTTGGGGTAATGTGACACAAGTTTACATATTTCGTGAACTCGTGAAGTTGCAACTCTGAGCACTTCATTTCTTTCTTATGGTGCATAGATAGTCCTCGCCTTGGATGATAAGATTTTCTCTTTAAAAGGAGATGGATTTTCATACTAGATGACCTTAGACGTAAGAATATGGTTTACTTATACAAATTAATAATTAAAGGCCATCTTCTCTAAGTAAAAGGAGACATGTCAAACCTTGACGAATATAGATTAGAAGGAGACTCTAAAGATCACTGAAGAGGATTTTTTTCTACCACATTAGACTTTGTTAGTTATGAAAACAATCTTATGAGAATTTTCTCTTGTAGTCTTGGAGGGAATATAATGGGATGGCTTTAATAATTAGCCCCACCAAGCAAGTCTTTTAAAGTCTAAAAGATAAATTCATATCACACTATGTCTAGAATTGTCGACTTGAGGGCATTATGATTGATTTGTATGATACTTAAAAAGACCTATGGAACCTTTCACGACATTGCTTTCAATGTGGATACATTTAACCAAGAAAGAGCCATATGGTATTCCTGACAAGCTATTAATTGACCTATTTGTTTGCAACTTCAAAAAAGAGCTTGGAAAATATCTTTGTCTTAGATTTTTGGCTAACATTGAAGAAGTTATAGAGATGGAGTTTAGAATTGAAAAAAAAATCATTGATGGTGATACCATCAAGATCAATAATGAGAAAGACCATAAGGAAGCCCTAGGAAGCAAACACCATAGAACACCCTTTTGGTCTAAAAACAAGAGCATTTATAATGATGGAGTTGTGGATGCAGAGACTAGTGGTCCTAGCTAGCTAACATGTAGAAACTTTCAAACTTGAAGCTATCTCTTTCTCCTTTGCATTCATAGTGGTTTCTAGATCAAGAGGAGGGGACGCTCTCACTAGTTGAGGCCTATTGGTGATGGTTCCAATTGATGGCATTACCATTCTTGCTAATATTTTGCATAAGATAAATGATTCTCTTTGTGCTACTATTTTCCCTACCACTTAGTGATTTTCTATATTATTAAATATCTAGAGTACTACAATTTGTTTTTTCATATATTATTATAGAATTTTTCACATATAGACTCTAAGAGCATGAACTTTTACTATCCACATTTTTTTTTAAATAATGTAGTACTATCATTTCTGCCATTGAAATACAATAAAACTCAAAAAAAAGAAACTACTAGTAATTCTTCTAAATTCGGACTACAAGATTGGATATAATTATTATTAATTTATAAATTAGTGTATATACTGATAACTTTTCTACACCAATCCATGGTTTGATAAATACTCTAATAAAAACAATGTTAACTTTGTAACCATTTAAATTTATGAAGAGTTTCATAATTGAATGTAATCTTATAAATCCACCTACAATCAACAATTTTAATAGTTATTTAAATATGAATTTGAATGTTATTATTTAATATATAACTATTAGAAATCAAAGATTTCTATTTTCTAAATTAATAATTCAATTATTTCTAAATAATTATTTAATTATAACAATTGTGAAGTTTGTTGAAAGTGCAAACTGAGAAAGAATAGAAAGTAAGAAAGAGGTAAAACACAAACACATGATTTTATCGTGGTTCACAACAAATTGTGGCTACGTCCACACTGCAAGGAAGATCTCTTATTAATGTTAAAGTCTGAACTTTACATCACAACTGTAGCTTCAACTCTTCGAATACAATATACAATAATGAACCTCTAATACATATATATATATATATATATATATAGAGAGAGAGAGAGAGAGAGTCTCAAAAAGAAATGAAGAGACAAACAATTAGAGGGAAACAATAATAAATTGTGAATAATAAATGGAAGACTGTTGGGCTTCACATATACACCCAACAATAATAAGCATCCAATATATTAGAGTCAACTTAACCTTTTAGATTACTGCTCATTGATAACAAATATATTCAATTATAACATTTTTCTTTTTAATGACATTAATATATTATAATTCAAATGTAGTTTGACATCCTATTACGTATTTAGAAATAAATTAAACTTGAAAAACATAGTCAATTTTGATTTTTGAATACTTTTAGTTTAATTATTAATGTACTTTTAATTTAATTATTAATATACTTTTAATTTAATTATTAATGTACTTTTTGTTTAATTATTAATGTGATGTATCATTTCCTACCCACTTGGTGTGAATAAGCAACCGATAACATTATAGTCAACACGCCCTTTTTTCTGTCACCCCCACTTGGTGTGGATAAACAACTGATAACATTATGGTCAACACGCCCTTTTCTGTCACCCCATGTAGATCGTGAGTTCATTGACAATAGCATTATTTTCTATTGACCTTAGGGCTCGGGTCTCTCTCCACTTTAATGAAGTCAATGAATTACAGAAGAGTATTATAATTAATCTATCCATCTAATTAATTAACTTTTTTTCAGTGATGGTAAATGCCGCTAATATTTCAGATGGTTTCTCCTCTGCAACTTTGTAAAAGCAATGGCTGTTGCTACGATTAACTCCGCCTTGATTGGTACAGTTTTTATCATCCTTTCCACAAACCTATGTATTGCTCTGCTCAATTGTCCTACTCAAGAATCCCAAGCCCTTCTTTCGTTCAAAGCAGCCTTGAATATCTCTGATGGCATTCTCAATTCATGGGTTAATGGAAGCGATTGTTGCTCCATGTGGGAAGGCATAACTTGCAATAATCTCACCAACCATGTAGAGCGAGTGAATTTGAGTGATTACACCAACCATGCACAGCAGGGCTTGCAGAGTGGAGTCAAATTTGCTTGTTTGTGCAACCTTCCTTTTCTCAAATTCCTCAACTTGAGGAGCATTGGTCTAACTGGTAATATTCCTTCTTGTTTGGTAAATCTCTCTCATCTTCACTATCTGCAGCTCAAAAACAATAGCTTGAGTGGGATTCTTCCCACTGGGATTTGTCAGTTAACCAATCTTACCTATATAGATATAAGTTATAACCAACTAACTGGATTATTGCCTCCATGTCTGCGAGATCTCCCTTTGCTTAAGTTCCTAGGTCTTTCCATCAACAAATTTCATGGAATCCTTCAGCTCAATAGGCTTTCCTCCCTTAAGCAGCTTTATGCACGCAATTTCTCATTCCATGATTACATCACTTCTTCGCAGCTGGCATTACCATCATCTGTTAAGATTCTCTGTCTCTCGTCAATTAAGATTTCAGATACTCTTCTCCATAATCTTGCAGAATTAAAATATTTGTTTGTATCGTACTGTGTGCTAAATATTAGGAAAACTTGGATTCCCCCATTTCAGTTACAAGGCTTGGATGTGAGCTCATGTAGTATTGTTGGTCGAATTCCCGAATGGCTTTCCACTCAATATTCATTACAGACTTTTGACGTTGGGTTACGACAACATGTTTGGAGAAATCCCCTCCTGGGTATGGAAGAACAATGCTGATTTGTACATGTTAAACCTCTCTGGAAATCATTTGCATGGCAGACTTATTATCCCCAACAGATCTGTTCATTGGATGACAGTGTTAGACGTGTCCAGAAATGCATTTGATAATAATTACAACACAACACAACAAAGAAACCAAACAAGAGAGAAAGCTATAGAGAAAAAGCCATGGAGAAACCCATAAAATGAGCTCTGCTGATCACAGCCCAATCCATTCTATTTATAAGCAAATACATCATAAATGTATAGTAGAAGTCAGCTGCAATATTAATGGTGGTGGACAGTTGAAATGGACGGCTGAATGGTTGGCTGCACATGGAAAATGAATGGTCAGTGCTGGGCGGCTGGTCTGTGCCAACCATATCTAAGATAATTAATTTATTTCAACATCCCTCCATAAATTAATTATCATTTTTTATTTTTTTTAGAAATCCCTCCATAGTCTAGAGACGATGGGTCCTGGCCTTAAGCCTTGTTAGGTACCCATTTACAATCAATTATCAAATGCTTTCACTCATCTTGTTTCCCTCATCATAATCACTCTAGGTTTTGTACGGATTAACCATAACCAATGCAATATCAAAGTGGTTTTAAGTTCACCACAAACTTCTTAAACATCACACAAGTGGTTTTAAGATCACCACAAACTTCAAACACTCAAGTGGTTTTGGATTACCACAAACCAAGCACTCATTGGTTTTAATGACCACGAATCATAACTATGGGGAAATTATCATCACTTTGGCTTTTCTCCTTCTTGACCTGCATCAAACTGATTATTGAGTCCATATAAAAAGAAATCCATCTACCAAGATACATGGGTACCCAGCCGCTGTACTCGCCAGTTCTATAGGAATCCTTTTCACATACATGGTTCATCAATATGTCAAACCAAAAAACCTTTAGGGTGTCGGGCACAATTGATAATGCACTCCATACATTCACATAGCCCATTAAAAATCATTACTAATTCAATTTTCATCACTTGGTTGGGGGATATCAATGCAATCAACTTCTATTACATGACCACTATCAAGAACATCATATCCTTCACAATTAGACAAACAAATTCTCACTTCCAATCCCAGTACTTTTATCCAATCAGCACACAGATAGACCTTTGCACCATGACAAAAAACTCTAGCATGCCATCTCATTTCCTAATGAACCCTAACTCCTACAACTGACTTATAATACTCCACACATATTTCAAATAAAAATTCATAATAAAACATTGTTAATAGTAACAAAATATGCTTTCACCTTCAACTTTAGCTTCCTTCTTTTCATGGCTTGTCTCTTTCTCATAGCACTCCCTTGATTTGTTCTTCTCACATTAGAAGTGTGTATGCAATATTTGGCTCTCCCGCTTGCACAAAGTTGCTCCACATTCCACAAACTTATGAGTAACAACTTGACATTCCCGCATTAATAGCAATCCAACACTCTTGAGTTGCTTAAAATCAGCAATGCTTCTTTATCTTTGATTATCCACTCCATTTTCACACATTACCAACAATATCATACTTCCAATTTTCTCTTCCTTCTAGCAATATTTTTCTTTGGCATGAGTTATCCTTTAACACTATGTTGCCTCGTTAACTGGCTACATCACAAATCACATTCCTTGCCAAATACACCACCAACCATCTTCCATTCAAAGACAATGTCAATCATCTTTCACAATGGCTTGAACATTCACTCTCACACATGATAACAATCTCATTTGAGGAAATTTCTTTGGATCTCCTTTGCAACACTTTTTCTCTTTCAGCTCACTTAACAAATTAACATTCACAGAACTTCAATCCAGCTCCGTAATGGGCAACCTTCTTCACAACAGCAGCCTTCTTAACAAGACATTAGCAATCATATCACAATCTTTCACTCCACATCTTTCAATCACAATATTTCACTCATTGCTCTCTCAAGACCTTTGAATCATTTACCATAAGCTTTGATACCATGATAATAATTACAACACAACACAACAAAGAAACCAAACAAGAGAGAAAGCTATAGAGAGAAAAAGCCATGGAGAAACCCATAAAATGAGCTCTGCTGATCACAGCCCAATCCATTCTATTTATAAGCAAACAGATCATAAATGTATAGTAGAAGTCAGTTGCAATATTAATGGTGGTGGACAGTTGAAATGGACGGCTGAATGGTTGGCTGCACATGGAAAATGAATGGTCAGTGCTGGGTGGCTGGTCTGTGCCGACCATATCTAAGATAATTAATTTATTTCGACCGCATTGACTGGACACTTACCATCTTTGTGGCCTCCATATCTACAGCTCTTGGTGGTTAATGATAATGCTCTAATTGGCACCATTCCTCCAATTTTGTGCAATATAGATCACCTTCTAAAGTTAGATCTGGCAAACAACAAACTGAAGGGTGAAATTCCTCCATGCTTCTCAAACTATAAGGAAATTCAAGTGTTGAATTTAGGAGGTAATGGCCTGGAGGGAAGCAAACCAAAAGCACTATGCTCCTCCTCTTTGATAGTAAGAAATGATTAAGTTAAGTGACACTTTCCCTCCATCAATCACCAATTGCAAGAGATTGCAAATACTAGATATTGGGCACAACAGATTTGTTGGGAAAATTCCACAGTCACTAGGAAATCTATCAGCCCTTCAAGTGTTGATGATTAATGGCAATCGTTTTAGGGGCAGCATTCCTCCAGAAATTCTCCAATTGAAGCAGCTCCAGATCTTAGACCTTTCGTCTAACAACATATTAGATTCTATTTCCCCTAATATTTCATCTCTACAAGCGATGAAAATAGCAAGAGAAGATGGTCATATGTTATCTACTCTGTTGGACCCCTTTCATATATTTGTAAGGAACAAAGGACTTGAGACATATTTTAAACTTGGCCCATTTGATGCATATATCATTCGAGTTTCGAGTCATGTTGAATTCGACATGACTGTGAAAGGCTTAGAACAACCCTACTCATTTGTTCTTTCCACTACAACATACATAGATCTCTCGAGCAACCAATTAGATGAGTTCTAGTGGATTTTGGAAAGTTGAAAGGGTTGAGGTTTCTCAATCTATCAATGAACAACCTCAGTGGAGTTATTCCACCCAGTTCGGGGCAAATGAATCAATTCATTGGACCTTTCTTCAAATAGATTTTCTGGCACTATTCCTGCAGAGATTCAATCTCTAACTTCATTGGAATGATTAAATTTTCCCAACAACAACCTCTCAGAGAGCATACCTCAAGGAGGATAGATGATCACTTTTGACAACACATCATATTTTGCAAATCCTTATTTAGAGGGAGGCCCACTTCCAAAGAACTGTTCATGGCCACAATTCGCTCCCCCCTCCCTTCTGCAAACAATATGCAGGATAGAAACAAAGATGATAGACAGTGAATATCATGGTATGTGATTCGACTAGGGTTTTCACATGTAGCGGCTTTTTGCTGTGTAATGTTATTGCTTGTAGTGGGAAAGGGATGGAGAGAGAAATACTTCAGTAGTGTTGATAAGATTTTGAAGTTTTAATTTCCTTCACTTGAAAATCAGATATCAAGAAGAATATTTTCCATTCTTGTATTCACATAAAACTGTACAGGGACATATCTAGTTGTGTGCCATATGCATAAAGCTACAGGAAAGGAAACAGCTATAGGAAAGGAAATAATCAATTTAGGAAAGAATCAGTTTAATATTAGAAACAATCTAATATTCCAACACTCCCCCTCAAGTTGGTGCATAGATATCCCACATGCCCAACTTGCCCAAAAACTTCGAGAACACTTGACTTGAAACTGCTTTGGTAAGAATATCAGCTAGCTGATCTTCTAATTGAATCTTAGGTAGCTCCACAATCTTCTCATCCAACTTCTACTTAATAAAGAATCTGTCTACCTCAACATGCTTTGTACGATCATGTTGAACTGAATTATGAGCAATATCACATGCTACTTTATTGTCACAATATAGTTGAACTGGCCACCTAGACGGACAACCCAAATCTCTCAAGAGAAGTCTTAGCCACAATGATTCACATACTCCAAGTGCCATACCTCTAAATTTTGCCTCAAGACTTGATCATGCAACAACATTATATTTTTTGCTTCTCCATGTAACGAGATTACCTCCTACAAAGGTGAAATAACCTGAAGTAGAATGCCTATCATCTACTGCTCCAGCCCAGTCAACATCAGTATATGCATCAATGCTTTGATAATCCTCATTTTTAGTGAATAAAATTCCTTTTCTAGGAGTAGACCTCAGATACCTCAAAATGCACATAACAATACTTAATGCATAGGCAAGGTCTGGCCTTGTGTGCTCTAAGTACATCAATCTTCCTATGAGTCTCTAGTATCTTCCTTTATCAAATAGTACCTGATTAGACTCAATACATAACTTCAATCCTTCTTCCACTCGTGCATCAACGGGTTGACATGATAACATACCGATTTCCCGTAACAAGTCTAAGGCATACTTTCTTTGAGACAGCAAGATCCCTTTATCAGATCAAGACACTTCAATCCCAAGGAAATATTTCAAGGGACCAAGGTCTTTCATTTCAAATTCTCTAAACAAGTAATCCTATGGAGTCCTCCTTTCTTCAAGATCATTTCTTGTAACTATCATGTCATCCACATACACAATAAGTGCAGTGATCTTACCTTGCTGATTCTTTATGAATAAAGTATGGTCTGAATTGCTCTAATGGTAACCAAAGGCTTTGATTGACTTTGTGAATCTTCTGAACCATGCCATCAGAGATTGTTTCAACCCATATAGTGACTTCTTTAATCTACACACCTTCAAACTATGTATGTCTAGTATCATGCAGCCGAGTGGGAGTTCCATGTAGACTTCTTCAAACAACTATCCATGTGGAAAGGTGTTCTTCACATCAAACTGTTGTAATGGCCAACCCAAGTCCGCAGCTAGAGACAACAAGACTCGTACTATATTGATTTTAGCTACAGGTGAAAATTTCTCTTTATAATTGATCCTATAGGTTTGGGTGCCTTTTGCCAACAGTCTCACCTTAAAGTATTCAATTGTACCATTTGCTTTATACTTAACAGTATAAACCGATGGACATCCAACTAATTTCTTTCCTAGTGGACGGTCAACAAGTTCCCAGGTATTATTTTCCTGTAATGATTTTGTTGATGTAAATATGTATTTACTATTTACACTTACTTAAGTTTACTTAGGTTAATGCATTATTTTATTATATTACATTATTTTATTATTTATTTTCTAAGACACTTAGGAGTTTGTGCACCTTTATGAGTTGTCATGTTGCCAACATAGAAGTACACAACTCTAATTCAGCACATGGTGTCAACAACACTGGAGTTTGCATCATTCACTGAGTTGTCATGTAGACAACACAGTTATTTGCACTCCTTTTTTAGCACATGTTGTCTACAACATAAATTTGCATGTTACACCATTGTAGGCTTATCCTCTCATCATCGCACTTACTTCCATGCATAATGGAGGATAACCCATATCTGGTGGACATGTGTCTAGTTGTATGACTTATCATGTAGCTGATTCTTAGGCATTTTAGATGCATCTCAGAGGCCTTTATATAAAGGCACTCCTAGTGTACTTTTATGCATATTAAATCAAATACATTGTTATTATGATCATACTCCTTTCTGGTCTATAGTTATGCTTGTGTTTGAGTTCTTAGTTCTTGGGTGAATTTTGTCCTAAAGCAAATTTTTACATGGTATCAGAGCTTGGAGAATTTCTCTTCACATAGTCGTTTGAGACCATTGTTGTTTTAGCACCTCGACCTGAATCTAAAGTACGCACAAATTGGGAGCATCTAAAGGTAAATCTAACCTTGCCATTGCATTTGAAATATCGATTTGGTGCAAATCAGCTATAAGCTCGGCTATCCTAGGCCAAAGTCAATCGTGAGGCAAAAAAAAATTTGCAAATTGACACTCGAAGGCCTCAATTTGCAACATGAGTATGATTTTTTAGATCTGCAATTTCTTTCAATTCAGATCTGTAATTTAATTAATTCTCTACATTTTTTTGAATTTTGCTTTTTTTGAAAAAAAATTGCCCAGACGGGCAGGCACAAGAAATTTTTTTGGTACAAGTATCGAGCAATCAGATCTCGGACCTACACCCTGCACAAAGAATATTCCATAGAGAACAAGGAATATTCTACCCCTGGCAGTACCTCTACAAAATCTAGCATGTACCCTTTCACTAGCAACCAGGCATCCAACTCACGGCAAGCCCAACACATTTCGTGGCTTGTTTGCTTAGTGTCTATGGTGGATTGTTTTTAAACAATAACAAGTGTTTTCCCACACTACATGTGGGATTATATTTCTAAGCACGGACAACTTATTGCAATTTATGGCGATGAGGAATAAATTCCCGACGGCTCTAATCTTACAATCTGGCACCATCTATTTCTCTTTCCCATCTACAGGTTAGCTCTAGCTCATAATGGAGGAATTTTGGTACCCTATAGACATTCATGACATCGCCAAAGGTTCCTGGCCATCTGAAATTCCCTCCAATGATGAAAGCATTTTTGGCGGATCTCTGACACCACACAATACTTCCTACAAGGACCCACAACCTTTGTACATCTGCAATGTGGCAAGAGATCCACTCTCCACATAACTGTTGAGTGTTGAATAGTCAACACCACCTGCATAGACCCATATGCCACATGGATGCGCAAACCAAGCCACGTGGAGTCTCCACCTACACACCACATCATGACTAACAACGAACATCAATACATTTGCCACGTCTACCATTTTGTACAGTGCCACATGGAAAGTGACATGTCAGTAGACACATCACGTATATGTATGGATCTGTACTTTATCCGTACAATTGACTTAGCATATGGCCTGCCACGTCACCCAGACAGGTTTTTTTTGTTGACATCATCATTTTGCAAGGTTAAAATTGACATCCATATAACCGTCGAAACTAGGCTTTTTTAAACTGTTGTGATAGTTGTTTGATTGCCAAATTTAAGCATGCACTTTTCCTCCTAGACCCCTCTTCAGATTGATTTTTGATTTGGCAACTTGACTTTGAGAGGCCATAACTTGGACATTCGAACTCCAATTCAAGTGTAATTTTTTTTGAAATTAGGTAAAAGTTCCTGAACTTTTCTGTGGTGGTGTTCTTTTCTGATTTTGGTGCAATAATTTTTAGAAATTACATTTTTTGGTGACTATACCTATTCAATCCTGTATTTTGCAACTTCAAACGCTTTGTACAGGCTCATCTAGACACAAAAATAGGTTCTATTTTTTTTAAAGTGCATTATTTTTTGTCTAATTTCTAGATCTGTAGCCAGATTCTAGGATTGTGTGGATAAAAATCTTACTTTGATAAATAGGGCTTTTTTAGCATTGTATTGCTTTGATTACTTTTCATAATTGTTGTACATTTGAGCTACAGTGCTTAGTGACAGATTTGGGCCTCAAAAAGTAATTGTAAAAAGCAAAATAAAAAGTCCACTTTGTCCTTTTTGACAAGTGGCCTATTGTACATGCACTACATGTAAAGCGCCCAAAGCATCTTTTTTTGGGGGATTCTTTTGATTGAGTGAAAGGGGGGGGGGGGGGGGGGGGGGGGGGTGTACTGTGTTTTGTGTCCCTCTTGTGTGCTCTTTTCATTTTCTACATCATGGGTTCACCTAAATGTCCACTTCTAACTTTACGCAATATTCTACATGGAAAGATATTGTATGGAGTAGATTAATGGCGAAGGTCTAAATCTTTATGTTGATGGTACAATTCCAAAACCCACTGATGGTAACGAACTCATTGATTGGGAAATTATAGACAATCAAGCTTTAGGAATTATCAGGAGTTGTGTACATAGAGACCTCTTCTTCCATATTGCCAGTTTCACAAAATCCAAACTTGCATGGGACAAACTTGAATTATTGTGTGGTAAGGTGGACGAGGAAAAGGGATTTCATATTGAGGATGATCTACTTCTCTTGGATCCAAAGAACTTTGACACAATTCAAGATGACATCAACAAAGCCAATGAGTTTAGGGCACTACTTAAAGATTGTAGAAATCCCATGAAGAGTGACAAGTCGATTCATCACATCCTAAAGAGGCTACCTTCAGAGTATGCTTCCTTTGTTTTGAGTTATAATACTCACACGTTGACCATGGGAAGTGCTTTCTAGAAGACTAAATTTGATGCATTTGTAGAGCTGTTGATTGTTGAACAATTTCACTTGATAGATTTGGGACTTCTCATGACATTAAAGACCAAAGCATTAGTGGTTAGTGATGAGAACCAATCAAGTCAAGGAGGAAGAAGTTCTAGCAACAACAAGAAGCAGTGGAAGTAGAAATCACAATTTGAGACACAACAATCCTCCTCACAGCAAGGCAATTATTTTTCCAACAAGAAGGGAAGTAATGAAAAGAAGGACAAATTTTTTTGTGCATATTGCAAAAATCCAAATCATGATGAGCATCATTGTAAGACTAAAAGAATCGATGAGTTGGAAAACCTACTCAAGAAGAACAAAATTCAAGTGCTAGGTACTTCCAAGGATTCAACTCCAACCTCTTCAAAGGGAAAAGGGTAAGCACTTATGACAAACATAAGTTCTTCTTTAGAATAGATGCTTGACTTAGGTGCCTCCTATCATATGGGTTCTTCAAAAGGAGACTTTTCTTTATTGAAGCAGTCATAGGTACTACACATCTTTATGGGAGATGATACTAAAATGGAATTTGAAGGGAAAGTGTAGAAGTTGAGAAAACCAACTTCACATATCCTCAAGAACACTTGCATGCAAATATCATACAATGAAGAGAAACCAGAAAATGGAAAAAGTAGAGCTTAGAAGTTCTCAAAAATGTGAGAGCGAAAATGTATTCTAAGTTATGAAAACAAAATAAAAAAATTCAACCTTTTAAGGTGAACGAAACCCTGAAGGAAAGAAAACTAGGTTTGTGCATTATAATTAATATAAAATATTAATTATATGCACCTAAGAGAGCTAAAGCAACTAGAGTAATAAATAACTTACTCTAACACCCCCCTTAAGTGAATCTTAAGAGGAAGCTAACCTAGCAAAGCTATGAAAGCAGGAAAATGGGTCCCGACAACAAGGCCTGATTAGGTATCCAAAATAAGCAAATCTCTATAAATTGAAGACAAAGGAGAAAACCTAGTGGGAAAAACCCCTCCCCAAAAAGAGATAGAACAAACATGCTAAGAAAAGCATGAAGGAAGGAAGGCCTGAACAAGACCCCCCAAGGACAACTTCCATAATCCCAAGCATAGACTGCAGCTGAACATAGTGAGGCAATGCAAATGACTTGGTGAAGATGTCAGCAACCTGTGCATCAGTGGAAATGTACTCTAAAGAGAGAACATTGTCCTGGATCAAATGATGAATGAATTGCATATAAAGCTCAATGTGTTTAGTGCATTGATGCTCCATTGGGTTGTGGGAAATATGAATAGCACTCTAATTATCGTACCACTGAATAGTGGGACGATCAGGAGGAAAATCAAACTCAATCATCAACTGCAGAAGCCATAAAATCTCTTGACTAGAAAGCACTATGGCTCGATACTCAAACTCTATAGATGAAAGTGTGTGAACCTGATGCTTCTTGCACAACCATGTGATAGGACCAGAGCCAAGATAGAAAACAAAGCCAAAAGTAGACTTCTGATGATCAACATCGTCGGCCCAATCAAAGTCAGTGTAGCCAACAATGTGAGGTGTCTCTAATGTGTAATGAATGCCATACATCAATGTGCCCTGAATGTCTCTCAAAATACGCTTGGCAGCTTGCCAATGACTCTCATGAAGCTCATGTGAAAACTAAGAGACAAGACCCACTACGAACAAGAGATTAGAAAAAGTGTGTGTCAAGTACAACAAGCTACCAACCAACTGCCAGTACAATGTGGGATCCACTAAAGGAAAAGTGCAAGAGGTAGAAAAAGTAACACCTGATTGAAAAGGTGTAGGAGTAGGCTTGCAATCAAGCATGTCAAAGCGTCGAAGCATTTCAAGAGCATACTTCTGCTAGTAAACAAAGATTCTAGCAGGGGACTAAACAATCTAGAGACCAAGAAAATAGTGTAGCAGGCCAAGATCAGTCATTTCAAACTGTTCCATCAATGCTCTCTGAACATCCTTAATCATAGAGGACGAGCTACCTATGAGAAGAAGATCATCAACATATAGCACAAGGATCAAAACCTCAGCCTCAAGATGCTAAATGTAGACTGTAGGATTGGAATGGCAGCATGTGAAGCCTGTAGAAAGCATAAAGGAGTTCATCTTCTCATACCAAGCCCAAGGGGCTTGTTTGAGACCATACAATGAGCGTTAGAGTCTGCAAACCAAGGAGGAATCCTGCACAAATCCCTGAGGCTGCTCCATGTAAATCTCCTCAGTAAGATCACCATGAAAGAATGCACTCTTCACATCCATCTGAAAAATGGGCCATCCCTATGAAGCTGCAAGGGATAAGACAAGGTGAATAGAGTTCATCTTGGAGACAAGGGAAAATGTCTCAGTGTAATCAATACCCTCAACCTGTGTAAAAAACCTTCACAACAAGATAGGCCTTGTGCTTATCAATAGAACCATTAGCAGCAAACTTAGTACGATACAACCATTTGCATTGCACAACCTTTCTTCCCTTAGGAAGAGAACAAAGATCCCAAGTATGATTCTTCATCAAAGAAGAATACTCCTCCTCCATTGCACTGTCCCACTCAAGATGTCCTGCCGTTGCTGCAAAAGTCTAAGGATCATCACAAATAGCATAACTGAGAAGACTAGAACCCGTAGTATATGAACGAGTGCGACAGGAAGTGGTAGGGTCACCAGCTAGCAATCTTGCAACCTCAACTATAGCTTGAACCCATTTAGGCATCTAGAGAGGATCCTGTGGTGGAGGTAAATGGGGAGAAACATGATCATCATCCTCATCATTTAGAAAAGAGACTGGAAAGGATGAGGGAGTGGTGGTAAGTGAAGTAGACTCTAGATGCAGGGTATCTACTACAGGAAGGCACTCATCAAATTGGACATCTCCTTGAAATATGACCTCTCTAGAATCAAGATCAAACAACCTGTAGGCCTTAACATCCTCACAATAGCCAACAAAAATGAGGTGTCGGCTCTTTTGCTCCATTTCTCTCCTCTAAGCATCTGGTATAAATGCCCATGCTTCACTACCAAAAACTCAAAATGAAGAAACATCAAGCTTGACTAAGGTGAAGCGGGCGATGGCTCGGCCAGCAGAGGTGGCCAGTGGGCAGCCCGCTGGTGGCGACGGGGCTATGGTCGTGCTGCGGGTGGCACGCCAACTGTAGTGAGGCTGTGGCTGGGTGTGAGTAGTGCTTTGGTGGTGGTGGGGTGGCCGGTGGGCAAAGCGGCCCAAAAACCACTTTTTAAAATTTTAAAAATTCCTCAAAAAATGTGTCCATACGACCTCTCGAGGGGCTAAAAAAAATTTCCAGATGCCCAGAGGCCAAAAATAACAAGTTTTTTATGTATGTTGACTACAAACAGCCTTCTAGATCCAATGGCAACATTTGTTTGAGCCCAAAGTGCCCCAAAAATTTTCCCTTCACCATTTTGAAGAAAAAAACTTCGAAAAAGCTAGGGTTTCTAACTCCGAATTGTGGCTTCACGAATCTTCAGATGAGGAAGTAGCAAGTCTACTCTAATACCATCTAGAAGTTTAGAAAAGCAACTTCACAGATCCTCATGAACACCTGCATGCAAATATCTTGCAATGAAGAGAAACCAGAAAATGGAAAAAGTAGAGCTTAGAAGTTCTGAAGAATGTGAGAGCGAAAATGTATTCTAAGTTATGAAAAAAAATACAAAAATTCAACCTTTTTAGGTGAATGAAACCCTAAAGGAAAGAAAACTAGGTTTGCGCATTATAATTAATATAAAATATTAATTATATGCACCTAAGAGAGCTAAAGCAACTAGAGTAATAAATAACTTACTCTAATAGAAAGGACATGTGGAAATGGAAAATGGGGAATTCAAAGATTTTCTCTATGTTCCAAACCTTAGTTCCAATCTCCTCTCAATTTACCAAATCACTCACCTTGGAGATGGCAATAGAGTTGAGTTCTTCTAGATTCAGTGATGGTGCAAAGTCTAAAAGATGATTCATTGGTTGCAATGGGGAAAGGCAATCATGACAAGAGGCTTTATTCCTTCTCCCACTTTGTGCTAAAGTCTCCTTCTCAAGCCTTGTTGACTCATTCATGTTCACAAATCAAATTATGGCATGAGCAGTTTGGTCATCTTGCCTTCCGCCATCTTCAGCAACTTTTCTCAAAACACATGGTCAAAGGTCTACCTAACATCAACTTTTCTAAGGGTGAGTGTTCATCATGTATAGTGATATGCATCTTGAAGACAAGTATGATAAAGGGAAGTCTTTAAGAGCACCAATTGTTCTTTAGTTGGTTCACATGGTATTAGTAGGTCCTTTTGCAATTACTTCAATCAACCAAGGCTGCTACATCCTTACTTTTTTTGATAGCTTTTCACGTTTCACATGGGTCTACTTCCTTCATCATAAGAATGAAGTGTTGGATAAGCTTCTAGCCTTCAAGGCTCATGTTGAATACAAATCAAGGAAAGCCATCAAGGTTCTATGAATGGACAATGAGAACAAATATATGGATAGAAGACTTAAAGACTTTTGTAAACTTGAGGGAATTGATCTTCAGAATCGATCAGCATTCAATCCACACAAGACAGATGTTGCAGGTATGAGGATTAGAACTCTCAAGACCATGGCAAGTTGCATGATTAAAGCCAAGTCTCTTGATCCAACACTTGAAGTTGAAGGCATTAGTAGTGCAACTACATACTTAATAGGTCTCCTCATAATGCCTTAGATGGAAAAACTCGTTTTGATGCATGGTACAGTAGAAAACTAGTTGCAAGTCACTTCAAAGTCTTTAGTTGTCTAGCACGGGCAAACATATCTTCCAGGGGATGTAAGGCACCATCACCTAGGCCTTGTACTTTCATCAGTTATGAAGATGGTGTTAAGGCTTACAGACTTATGGATCCAAAGACTCATTAGATTTTTATGGAGAAGGATGTTCACTTTGAGGAAAGTTCACCCAGTTTATCCTCTAATCCTCTTTGCACTTCATACACTGTGGAAACTAATAGTGACACCAATGATTGTGCTTCAACAGATTTAGATATGTGGGGTTCTATCAAAAATTGCAGTGAGAGGTCACAACATCAGTATAGTCCACATGCATACATTACCTCAGTGATAGGTCCAACACAGCAGGGTACATGTTGTCTTCTAGCTCTAGCTTTAGTTGATGACTTTTTGGCAGATATTGCAGGTTTGTTCATGGAGTCACACACCACAGATTTGGGAGACAACCTTGATGATTTGCATCTTCTCTTTGATTAAGATGATCCTTCTACAGTTGTTACGAGGGCTCACTCTAACCCTCATGTCCATTCTCTACATGATTAATCTTCACAGGTTGGCATGATTGTGGATACTTATGTACAGTAGTTGGAGGAGGTATCTTTATCAGTTGGGGAGATAGTTTTGGAATAGGTTCTACCAACACTTGAGTAGGTTTTAGGGCCACCATACATCTTCAAGATTGTACCTTTGCCTTTGTTTCTTCCAAAAGGGAGGAACATCATTCTACACTCTTGGACCAGCTTCTTCCTTGGAGTAGCAATCACTGGCAGCATTCTTCATTGGGGGGGGACTACCTTGTCTCTCTTCCTCTTCTTTCTTATGGGGGGGACTTTTTCCTCTTATGAGGTCTTGTTCTTCTCATTCTTCACTATTGTATATGCTTAATGTATGTAGTAATGGGGGGTCTTGATTACTCCATTCATCCATGCATCTAGTCTTTTCATCTCTCTTTTTGGGGGAGTGTTTTTCCCATGAGGTTTTCCCTCTTTCTCCACTTTATGAGAGATTGCATTTCATTATGTACATGGGTATCTAATATGGCCTTGTATTCGGGACCCATTATGCATTTCATTCTAACTTTCGTAAGCTTAAGTGCATTCCCCTAAGTTGCACTTAAGGAGGGTGTTGGTGTAAATATGTATTTACTATTTACACTTACCTAAGTTTACTTAGGTTAATGCATTATTTTATTATATTGCATTATTTTATTAATTATTTTGTGAGACATGTAGGAGTTTGTGCACCTTTATGAGTTTTCATGTTGACAACACAGAAGTACGCAACTCTAATTCAACACATGGTGTCAACAACACTGGATTTTGCATCATTCACTAAGTTGTCATGTAGACAACACAGTTATTCACACTCCCTTTTTAGCACATGTTGTCTACAACATAAATTTGCATGTTACACCATTGTAGGCTTATCCTCTCATCATCGCACTTACTTCTGTCCATAATGGAGCATAACCCATATTTGGTGGACATGTGCCTAGTTGTATGACTTATCATGTAGTTGATTCTTAGGCATTCTAGATGCATCTTAGAGGCCTTTATATATAGGAACTCCTAGTGTAATTTTATGCATATTAAATTGAATACATTGTTATTCTAATCATACTCCTTTCTAGTCTACAGTTGTGCTTGTGTTTGAGTTCTTAGTTCTTGGGTGAATTTTCCCCTAAGATAAATTCTTACACATTTCATCTCCTCATTCATAGTGACTTTCCACCTTGGATCAGCTAAGGCTTCCTACACATTATTAGGAATAGATACAATAGATAATTGATTTACAAATAACCTGATTTGATTCTTCAAAGATGTGAAAATCCACATCTTCAGAGATGTGATCATCATAGTCTAGAGTCTAAATTTCCTTCTGGTACTCCACCTAAAGTTTAGGCTCAAAGGAAAAATACATTGAGTCTTTATGAAAAACTACATTCAATGTAATAAACATTTGTTGGGTTGGAGAATGATAGCATCGCTACCCCTTTTGATAAGTAGCATATCCTAGAAAGACACATTACAGCACTCGAGGAGATAACTTGTTGCATTAATGCTTATGGAGGTGTGCAAAAGCTACACAACCAAAGATATCAAGAGGTAAGTTTTGGACAGTTGGAGCAACAACTGCCTCAGCAAGAGCTTGGGATGGTGTATGGAAATCAATAGTGATCTGGAGGGTACCCGGTTGATCAAATATGTTGCAGAGGTAAGTGCTTTGCCCCAATAGGATAATGGTATATGGGCTTCTATCAGAGAAGCACGGACAACCGCCAACAAGTGACAATTTTTTTTCTTAGCCATCCCATTCTACTAACGTGTAGTAGAACAAATAGTTTGATGAATAGTTTCATGTGCTTCTAGATACTGTTGAAGTTCAGAACTCAAATATTCGCCTCTATTGTCACTATGAAGAACTTGAACTTGTACATTGTACTAAGTATGAATCATGTTATAACATTTTTGAAATAACAAGTTCACATCACTTTTAGACTTCATTAAGCATGCCCAAGTCATCCTAGTACAATCATCAATAAAAGTAACAAACTAATGTGATCCACCCAAGGTAGTGACTTCAGATGAACCCCAAACATCAAAATGTATGATCATAAATGGAACTAGACTTTTATTCAAAGTTAATGGAAAAGAAGTACAATGGCTTTTTGCAAGTTCACAAAATTCACATAGGAAGCTAGAAACATCAAATTTCGCAAATAAACTTGGAAATAATTTCTTCAAGTAACCAAAGGAAGCATGTCCCAGACATTGATGCTATAACCAAATTTCATATTTCTACTTGTCCCCCTCAGAGCCACCCATCACTAGACCTTGACGCAGCTTGTTCAAACCCTTTAACACCAAGTCCAACTAATGCATCTTCCCTTGCCTAAGACCACAACCAATCATTTTCTTCATTTGGATGTCCTTAAACACACAGAAATTAGGCCAAAAAATTACAACACAAAGTAAAGTAGTGGTGATTTGGGAAATTGACAACAAATTGCAATCCAAAGATGAAACCACTAAAATAGAATCTAGATTCAAAGTATCAGTGAGAGGTAAGGATCCTTCTCCAATAACTGGGACCAAAGAGCCATTGGTAGTGGAAACAATTTTTTTTGATGATGGTTTAAGGGATGAGATCTATCTAGAATCAAATGTTATATGATCTATAGAACTGAAATCAATTATCCATGCACTATTAGAAACAAGTGTAGACGTATTTAAAGACTTACCACCATTACCTGCCACTATTGCTAATGCCGAGATCTATCCAACAATATTATCATCTATCTTTGTTTCAACAAACATTGCACTAGAGGTCTTCTTTGAATTCTTCTTTTGTGAATCTTGGCTATGATCCCACCATTCTAGATAACCAACAAGTTCAAAGAAATGACTTTTGGTATGACCAGTTTGATTGCAATGGGTGCATTTTTAGGTGGATTTATCAGCACCATTAGTGATCTTAGGCAAGTTTTTAGGATTCCCATTCTAATTATATTAGTTTCAAGTCTCCATGGCTGAAGCTTCAATCTTTTATGGTTCTCCAATCATTATTGTGTGTCGATCAGATTCGCAGTGGACCAATGCATAACATGCTTCTAATTTGGGAATAGGATCCTTTCTCAAAATTCCACCATGAACTTGTTCAAAGTCACCATCTAATCCAGCAAGAAAAATATGCACCCTTTTTCATTAAACTAATTTTTGGTAAGATTCAACATCATTCTCACTTTCCATAATCACTTTATCAAAATGGTCCAACTCACCAAAAATCTCAGTTAATTCTCCATAATACATAGGGAGTGTTTTGCCATTCTTTTTGGTAGATAAAGCCCTCTGATTCAAGACAAACACCTACAATTGATCTGCTCCATCATAAAAAGACTTAGAAAGAGCTTTCCAAATATCTCGAGTGTTGGGTAAGCGAATGTATCACTTCATAAATTATGGGGACATAGATATCAACAGCCATCTTTTGACCTTTTGATTGCCTACATACCACTTATCATATCCATCATCCTTCTCGGTAGGTGGCTATGAGTTACCACGAATGAAAGAGAGTTTCTTCTTCTCAGCAATAT
Organism: Cupressus sempervirens; assembly: GCA_028749045.1. Lineage (NCBI taxonomy): Eukaryota > Viridiplantae > Streptophyta > Pinopsida > Cupressales > Cupressaceae > Cupressus > Cupressus sempervirens. The sequence goes on along the minus strand of CM053793.1, from coordinate 107,776,945 downwards.
GCATCTCCATGATTTGAGACCACAAATCTTTTTTTTTTCATCAAGTGTAATCCCTTCCTTGAACGATGAACATTCAGATGTAATAATAATGGGATTAGATTTTCTCTCAAATAATTCTAAATCTAAATCGACCATGGTTCAATGAAGAGATAAAAATGATTCAAGCTTGAAAGCTCTAATACCAACTTGAAAATCAGAAATCAAGAAGAATATTTTCCATTCTTCTACTCACATAAAATTGTACAGGTACATATATAGTTGTGTGCCATGTGCATAAAGCTACAGGAAAGGAAACAACTATAGGAAAGGAAAGAATCAGTTTAATATTAGAAACAATCCAATATTGCAACACCTTCCATAAGTAATAAGAGATTATGAAGGCTTAAAAACATGTTACATAGTTTAGATTATTGAGCTTTTCAATTCAAGTTCATTATGATGTGTATTGTCAAAGTTTAGTATTAAGGTATTTGGATGCAAGATCATAAGTAAAAATAAAGTACATGTTCTCATGTGAGTAGCAGTGTCTAAATGGTGGCCCATTGTCATCCTGTGTGAATGTTTCATTTGTCTCTCTTTTGGTAGAATCATCCCGAGACTATTTATGTCTAGTGTACTATTACTTTTGTAATTTTGGTTTTTTGTAAGATCGCCTTCTTCTAAAAAGATTTACAATTAGAATGGTCATAAAGATGGCAAGGTTAAAAATTTATGTTTAAATAGATTTTTTCAAAGGTAGTTCAAATTTATATTGAGTTTAATGTTTATTATGACATAATAGTAATAAAATAAAATAAAAATGGAATAACAAATAAGATGTTAAAAATATAAAGGTACTTAAATATCTATAAAATGTATGATTCAATCATGTTTAACATTATTTCAATGTCTCGAAAGACCCTTTTTCTATCTTTAAAAAAATAAATCATGAAATGTCTTCTAGCTTAAGAGATGAGGGAATGCCTCACAAATGATCCATCCATAGGCTCTCAATATCAAAAGAATGGTGTGGAAATGTTGAGTAACAAACAACTATATTATGAGTAGAGGTTGCCACACTAAAATCAAAGGCAAAATAAGAACAATGCAAATAGGTTGTTGAGATACTTAATAATAAACTAGTATATCCATAGAAGCATAAACAAGTATAGAAGAGGAGCCACCCTTACCCATCACACACTAAGGAAAAAATGAAGCTTGAGAAAAATAAGTCAACTTTAACTATTTAACACTTTTGGCCTAGGAATCAAGTCTTGATATGTGATGTTTAAGCCATCTAGATTTCTATGAAGAAAAAGTTTAGATCCAACTCCATCAAACTAGTAATTGAACTTAGTATAAGCATAATAAGATTGTGGAGAAGACCATTCTTCCACCAAGTTCATATTCATAGCTTGAGTATACCATACAGAAAAATAAAATTTGTTTGTCTAATAGTGAAGCATTCTCTATGGTTGAAGATGATGCCCTCATAATAAAAAAACTAAGATCAAGGTTGATCATTCACCTATAAAACCAACCTCACAAAATAACTCATTTAATACATCAACAATCATGAGAATACATGCAAAGAAGGTGTGAGTAAAGTAAAAAGAAGTAAGGTCCACCTTTGAAAGCAACCCAAAGCATTGCTAATGGCCTTAAAGACCAATTTGAATTAGAATGATAAGAGTAGATAATGCGATTTCATCTAAATTATATTTATGTCAATAGATTCTTTTAGGGGGTTCAAAGAGAGAAAGAAAACGTGAATTGAGAGAGCATTAATTTATAATCCAATATATAATTACTAATAAAACATGTCTATACATAGAAAAATCAAAACATACGACACAAAAAATACTCCTAATATGGGGAATCTCGATCTTCATTTTAGCCTCAACTAGTGGAATTTTATATTCAAGAATCCAACAATACTAATGTGGGAAATTAGTTCATAAATGATTGAGTCTTCAATCCATTCCTTATCCATGAAAGAAACATTATTGTCAATTTTTGCCTACCCCAAAATCACCAAAGGAGTAGTTGTGTCATTGGGAAGAGATGTGTATTCTTTTATAATATGGGAGGGGAGTAACCACTTCCACAAAAGAACCATGAAAATAGGAAGGGTGAATCTTAAACATAACAACACCCACATTTACAAAAGGGATGCAAAGACCCTCACATTAAAAGCATCATATGCCTTCAATATTAGCACATCAATAGGATAAAAAGCCCCAATGTGTAAAGGGTCCCAAATAAAAGAGAATGAGGTAGATATAAACCCAAGAAACAATCATTTACCTAAAATAAATTGTATCACCATGTTAGGAATAGTTAAATAAACACTTTTAGTATATAAATCTACCACTATATCAATGTTGGAGTTAGAGACCCCATAGTTGCAAAACTCATTGACTACTTACAAGTAGTTATGACTAGTACAAATTTTTACTAGTTTTACTTACAAAGAAAATTCGCTAAGAATTTTACAAAACCTCACAGATAAATTGCTAAAACCTATTAAGATTTTACAAAAACTTGATGAGTGTATGTCAATTACTAGGTCATGTGAGGAAAAAAGGATTTAGATGTAAAATATGAAATTTTTTTTAATATTGATTTTTGTTCAAGTCACCAAACACCTTACCAAGCTCTTACAAGGTCATTTGCAAATATTTAACTCAATTTGAAGCAAACTGAAAAGAAATTTAAAACAATATCATATTCTCAACTATGCTCTCAAATTTATTTTTCCTTTTTTATTTAACACATTTTATCTCTTTTTTTTCATTTCTATTTAAAGAAACCTAATAATAGTACTTCCTAAGTACTCTGATTTATTTTGGAGTACAATTAATAAGCTTTTCAACATTTTCGGATAATGTTTCCACCATTTTCTCAAGAATCTTAACTTCTCCTAAAAAATTCAATCCCTACTACTTTTTCTTTTCTTTTAATAAATTTCACCTAGTTCTAGAATTATTTAAACTGATTTAATTTATTTTCTAATTATTTATAAAAATATTGACTTCTGGTTTCAATTTGTGTGGAGGTTAATTGATAATGTAAAATAGATTCTTATATAAATTAGTTGGCTTCAACATACAATAATGTCTTAAGAGACACATGTCCATCTATATATGTAAGAATGTGTCCTAAAGAGGCTAGAGAGAGTACTTGGAAGTATGCCTTGAAGGACAAAAACCTATTAATGTTATTTCAATCAAGTTTGAAAAGTAATTTATGGAGGTTTAAACTGCTTTAAATACCACCTTGCAACTATCACAAAGTATGATATGAGGGTCTATGAGAAGTCCAAATATGAAATAGAAAAAGAAATTAATGTATGTCTTGTTTCCCAAGAAGAGAAAAGGGAAAAGCTAGCAATGAAAGCAAGAATAGTTTAATAATCTCAAGATGTTACACTAAACCTTGAAGAAAAGAAGCATTTGAGGGCATAATGGTCTCTCTTCATGGCACATATATCTACAATCTCACTACCCTCATTGCCATCTCTTGTAATGCTCCAAGTAGAGCACCACCATCAATGTCACATGGGCACTCTACAATTGATTATTTTGAGCACAAAAATACACCTAGAGCACAACCGCCATTGGAGGGAATACATGGTGGAATAGGGAGGTGCATCAAAAAGTAGGCATTGCTTTTGTTGATTTATAATACTTCACCAGCATCCCTTTCAATGTAGAAAAAAATTCATACTTTCTTAATTTGGTTAATATAATGACTTTGATAGGAAAAGGCTACAAGACTCCTTCTTGTGTACCCTTGAGTCAGAGGTTAGTAACTTAGTCCTATTACTTTAGAGTGTAGAATAAATTCATATTCTGTATTGATTATAATAATTAGTAATCACTAAAAATAATTATAGAATTTTGTTTAAATCAAAATAATGTACTTAACATTAAAGTTTCACTTCATACTTGTAGATTTCTCACAAATGTAGTTAAGAGGATGAGAGAAGTGCTAGAAGATTTCAACAACTTGCATATTTAATCTCAAACCTGTAAAAAGTTGTGTCCAATATCCCTTAGCTCATCAAATATTTCTTTGGAGATTTCAAGTGTGATAGTCACCCACATAACAACAATTTTAAATATGAGTCTTCTAGAAGATTCATTAAGTTTCCTCATCCAGCCTTGATACCATTCATAATTCATAGATTTCAATAAAACCTAATGAAGCTCAACAGAAAGAACAAGCCAAAAGAGATTATAAACTCTATTAATATCTTTAATGTAGCCAACTAAGATTTGGAAAAATTCACTGACTTTTATTAACCAAGAATTTAAACCAGACAAAAAGATGGACCAAACCTCTCTTGTAAACAAGCATTGCTCAACATTTTCAAGGACTTTACACAATGGGTAAAGACTAACATCAGACCTACACAAAGGAAGTTTTTCCAACTATAGAAGCCATTTAAAATATGATATTTTGGCTCTACTAAACTAGACAAAAAATGAATAAGAGCTCTAGATAATTGGGCAGTACTAAGATTTAGATTCCAGTATTCTTTGAGGTGTTGTCATAGCATTATTTTCCATCATAGAGTTGTAAATCAGCTCTAAAGTAACTTTACACAAAAAAGTACCATCACACCATCTAGGCATTATTAAGTATCTCAGTATAAAGAGAAGATTTAATAGGAAAGGCAAGCATTTTTAAGCTTCTTTGATACATGAGTATGTCCTTTAATGGGACTATGGAAGGCCATACTTAGTGCTCAAATAAGACTAAGATTTCAATTCTAAATTGTTAAGAATATGTGCAAAGCTTTTAATTCTTTTACTGTACCAAAATTTTGAGGAGCTACCCTACAATAAGGCAAGGGTTTGTCTTTGTGGTAAAGATTCCACCTTATTGATATTTTTTCAAAACCCTTACTATTGTCATAGTTGTAGAAGTCATAGCCCATAACTTTCTTACTTATGCTTTCCAAATTCTTTTGAAAATACTAAATTCAAAGGGAAAAAAAAAAGATACTCAAAAATTTCCAACCTCAAGCATGCCTTGGTGAGACCGTCTAAATGTTATTTCTGAGAATGAGACTATTTGATATTTTTTTAATTCTACCTAGCGTCGATATTTTGACATGGCCTGTCATTGATGGTATGGCAAGCTTGTTGAATCATCTCTAGATGTAGTCAATATTTGGATGCTTATTGATGTCGATGATATGAAAATCCCATCAATATTCTAACACTGATTGGTGTTGATGGTATGACAAGCTCATCAAATCATCTCTAGAGGTCGTCAATATCTCAATGTTTCAAACTAGTTGTTTGACGCTAACATGTTACATAGATTTTGACGGAGAATATCATCAATAAATCAATAGTAGTGGAGTGCATCAAAATTTTGATGTAATTCTAGTGACATTTTTTTTGACGTTAAGGCATCAAAATTTTGATGACCACATGTCAAAAAATAGATCCAAATTTACTAGTGGTAGAAGTAGATCTCACCTCGTTTGACATTGTATCCTAGAAAGTACTCAATATTGAAGATTGAAGATCAAAGACATGAAAAATTAGTGATGGGTGATGCACCAAGATGGTGTACAAAAAGGGGGGTATAAGTGGACACCTTTTTTCTGAAATCAAGTAAACCTAATCTTGGATGAGACATTTGAGGGTCATCCACTAAAAATGACAAGATGTGTAAAATATATAAATTATAGAACTTTTAATCTACTTTCTAAAATACTAGATTTTTTATTAAATGGATAATATTAGGTGAGTCAAACCCTGCGCACATGAAAAATAGTTCTTGATTTTTTTAGAAAATATGACATAGTTGTTTTAATGTGCAACACAAAAGACCAAGTTATATTTAGTATCGTGCATATCCCTTTGGTAGCATGATAGTTAAGAGTCATATCTAGAATTTGTGTAATTTTTTTAATTTTATGATGACTTTTTTTTTAATTATGAATTATAATTGAACTGACTACATCCTGAAATTTTGGTACCTATTTGTGTGCTAAGCATTACTTGCATCAAAATAATGAAAAATGAAAATCATTTTTTTTAAAGTGTATAGAATCAAGTGTAGAATAGTAATATATAATTTATTTTGAATTTGGTTAAGTATATAAAAAAAAATTTTAAAATGGTAGACATATATTTGTGAGGAATGTCAAGGAATTGGTAAAAGTAATTAAACTTTACAATGTTAATATTGTCCAAAAAAGAAAAATTTATATGGTTAGAAAGATAAGAAGACGTGCAAGATTATGATGGTGATTTTAGAGATACCCACTTCACTCTTAGAAAACTAGTTGAAGGCAAAGACAAGAATTCATCTTAGAAGATGAAAAAATGTCTAAAGGAAAAAAATGGAGGGAAAACAGTCTCCCAAGCCTTTGGGTCATTTTCCTAGGCTATCACCAAGGCATAACCCAATAAGGTTTTTTGGATTCAAAAACCCTGATTGGGTTATGAAAAATTAAAAAATGCATTTAGAACCTGATCAAGTTTTGTATTACTACTTTGCAAGGTTAGATTGAGGGAGGGAGTGAGAGAGAGAGAGAGACAGAGAGAGAGATCTATTAGGTTATGTATTCTAATAATAAAAATTCTATCATATCCTTGTCTCCATCCCATCCTCTCTCTAAATCACTCCCTCTCTCTCATTTTCACTCTTTATCCTATCCCCATCTCTCTTTCTTATATCCCCTTCTCTCTCTCACTCTTTATATCATATCCCCTAATCTCTCTCTGTCCTCTCTCTCCTATCCCCCTCCCTCTTTCTCCTATCCCCTTCTCGAGCTCTCTCTCTCTTTCTCCTATCCCCTAACCTCTCTCTCTCACTCTTTCTATCATATCCTCTAATTCTTCTATCCATCCCATCCTCTCTCTCTCTCTCTCTCTCTCTCTCTCTCTCTCTCTCTCTCTCTCTCTCTCTCTCTCTCTCTCTCTCTCTCTCTCTCTCTCTCTCTCTCTCTCTCTCTCTCTCACCCCTATTTAATCTCCATCTCTCTTATTCACTCTCCCTCTTTGTATCAAGTTTTGTATAACCCAATAAAGTTATTGAAAACTGTAAATAAAACAACATGTCAACAATTGTTACGTTGTTTCAATGCAGTTTGGACCCGATTCTACTATTGTTCACATGTATTTGTATACCAAGTATGCAAGTGTAAGGTTTTTTGTGCTTAGAAATGCTAAGTTTTATATTTTTCATGTGCCAACATCTTATTTTATTTTAGTATCTTATGATTGAGCATAAAATAATCATATTAGTATCTTATTGTTTATTTGTTTCATGTTACTATTTGTAGGGTAATTTGCATCTACAATCATGAGAAAGAACAAGAGAGGAACAATTGAAAAATGAGAGGCGGCAAAGGCAAAAAAAAAGGAGCATATGAGGAGATTATGTGAAGGTACATTATCAAATTCCTCCAATGTAAGTGATGAAAATCTACCTATTGATATTGATGTCAAAAAATGCACCTAATTTGACAAACAAAAATGTTCAACATACCCTAATTGAAATGATTATGACAAATACACTTGCATCACCTAATGCCCCTAATGCGACATCTCTAGTTGAAATGATGAATGCACATGATGTAAGTAATGAAAATATAGAGCATGCATGTACATAAACATCTCTTAGAATAATTTTTAGAAAACCAAAGTTTCTAATTGACATTGATGAAAATATTTTGAAGCCAATGCATGATAAAATGTCAAAAAGAAATTGTAGGAGAATTGTTCAAAAGATTTGGAAAAATTATTTTGAAAATTTAAATCAAAGTGAAAGATGCCAACTTTTTCTTGAAATGGTTAAAAATCTTAAATTTAGAGAGACAATGATAATTTTGGGGTTAAGAACGTCTGAAAATAGTAGTGAAAGAACCATTGTTAGAAATCTATTTAATGCATACAAATCCATTGGTTCAAAAGCTCACGCATTAAAGATGCTAATACAACTCAACGAGTCCTTAGATCAACCATAATGGGAAAGGAAGTGGCAAAAAATTGTATGGTAAGAAAAACAAGTAAATCATTAAGGATAAGTAGAAAAATGTTAGTCAAAGCCTTAGTGAGGCGAGAGAAAATTGAGAATTCTAATGAGACTTATTTTTGGTCATTCCAAGGTAGAATCCCATGTAAGGATAAAGTTATTGTTGATGCACTAAGAACATTAATAGAAAACTTTTGGCAGGACAACAGAAGGGTTGTACCAAACCAAAAAGATGTCAAAAGATGAATTGGAAAAACAAACCATGAGCCACTGTTGGAATATTCAAATATGGAAAGAGTACTTATGAGAGGGGGGGGGGGGGGGGGGGGGGGGGGGGGGGGGGGGGGGGTGGGGGGTGAATCATAAGTATCACACTTTAGCCAATAAAAATTTTAACTAAAAGTAAATTGCATGCATGTAAATACATCAAATAAACATGTAACTAAACACATGCATCAATAACTCATAACACTGGAATTTGGTAACCCAAAAACCCTCCAAGAATAAGAAGGTAAAACTAGGGTGGGGATGATACCCACAAAAATTACTGCAGCAATATTGTTCAACCACTTCTGATGGTCTGCCCTGTTAAAGGCCTGCCTTGTTAAAGGATTTACACTGTGTCAATAGTGACTTGGTTAGAGGATTTCAAACACTCAACATGAAGTGTCACCCTATTAAAGGATTTAATCACTTAATTAAGGATTTACAAAATAGCTATTAAGCTAACCTATCACCATAGGATTTTCATTCTAATACAATTGCTAGAAAGTATTAGGTACAATGAACCTGATTGATTATAATCCTTGATTGCTGAATGCAGGCACCTATTCTGCTTTCTCTAATCTTGATCCTTTTTGTGATTTGATAATCCTCGCTTCTGAAAATAGAATTCCTTGTGCACCCTTGTATGTCTTCTCTCACACCTCTTCTTTACAATGAAATTTTGTCTTCCTTATAAAGAAATTTGAAAATTTAGGGTTAGGTATGGATCTACGATCCATATTCAATCTCCATTTTCTGCTTATTATTTGCATTTATTCTATTGGTTGCATGCCTTCATCATTTTTCTTATTGGTTGCATGTGGATTGCATAGGAAAATTAAAAGATTCGATCTCATCATTAAATCCTTTGAGATTTACCTTATGTTGGCTGTAAAAATTGTTTGCATCATAGTTTGTGCAATTACAAATTCTTATTCTGATCTACTGAGTTACTCAGCTCCTGAAGTATTGTTGATACTCAGCACATGCTATTTCCTGGATAGCTCAGCACCTTAACAAAATTGTATCACTTGGCACCTTATATTACTCGGCATTTGTTAAAACTCGGCACCTTATGTTACTCGGCACCTTATGTTACTTGGCACCTTATGTTGCTCGGCACCTTATGTTGCTCGGCACTTATACTTCACTCGGTATCTCGGTATCTAATCTTCACTCGGTATCTGATCTTCACTCGATATTTGATAACTACTCAGCATATGAAGATCACTCGACACTTGTTGTGACTCGGCATGCATGATGTACTCGGCTCCAATGTGGAATATGATTAAGTGTGTTGGCACTCAAGTGTCAAAAACCATTATGAGGTTAACAATCTCCCCCTTTGACATGAGTGACAAAAACACTTAACTGACCTTATTTGTACATTTACTAATCTAATTGGTATATACAGAGTTTAAAGAAAACTTGATCAAAATTTGTAAGTTACAATATATACCTCAAAATTTTATAACTCCCCCTGAGTTGATTGTGCCTTATCTGTATATTATCAAGCTCCTCCTTTATATATTTTCTCCTTTTATAACTTCTCCATTAATTTATCTCATAATATCTATATCTCCCCCTATTATGTTTGTTTTCTCCCCCTTTTTGACACTAATGTCAAAGAATGTTTAAGGGTTAAGACCATATTTAGCCAAAAATATGTTGTTTACCTCCATAATCATCCTGAGAGCTGCATCCCAATTGTTCAAAGCAATTTCCAATGACTTATGCTAGATGGCAGTCTCGGCAGCAAGATGAATAAGTCCATCTGATGTAGAAAGATTTGGGTCTTTCTTGAGAACAGTTTCAGCATATACTTGCTCTTTATGGAGTATCTCTAAATGTGGGGTAATGGAGGACTGGAGTTGTATTAATTTGGCCTTGATATTAGCCTCATCTGCTATTAGTACAGATATTTCTTTGTGAGTTTGAGGCGATTGAGCAAAATGCTTCTCACTTTAAGCTGGATCATTTGGTAATTGCATGCTTGAAATGTTTAAATTTCTTTCCAAGCTCAATATCTTTTGGCTTGTTTCTCATTCACTTTCCCTTGAAATTTTCTTTCTAACCATTCCATAAGTTTTACATTTGTTTCTAGGTCTTCATTTGTCACCTGGTCAACAATATCTGTTAATTGCTCTGTGATATGCTTTGACTCATCTGGTGATTGCAAACTGAAGGCATCCATAAAGATGTCCTTAATCTCATATAGTGCTTGCTTATGTTTATACTCCTTCCTGAGTATCTCCTATCTTTTCCTTCTATTCAGTGCTTCCTACACCTCATTGATTTGATCAATGGTTATTGATTTTGAGTCATAACTCGGTATGACTATCTCCTCATCTAATTCAAGGTCTCCATAGTGAAGTACCCTTGCAACTTTGGTAGTACTAGATGATGGTACAAATATTTGCAATGGCTAGTGTGAAGGAGTTCCTGAGGTAGGAAAATTTATTAATGTTTGTATTGCCTCTTGTTCTTTAGGGGTTTTCACTGTTTCCTCCTCCTTCTGTCTACCATGATCAATTATTGTAATTTGTGGAAGTGCACCTTGTGTTTGTGTTGTAGGATCAGATGTAATAGTCTATCCTATTTGTTATGTTCCTCTTTCTACAGCTACACATGGCTTTTGTCTTGCAGCATCAATTATGCTTGTTGGTATTTGGAATTGACTACTAGTAGTTGTAGAGATGATAGAAGGTGGTTCTTGTGGATTCACTTTATCTTTGACTGTGCTTTCTACTAGTTTTTGCAATTCATCTATACTGACCAATACTGGATCTATACATATTATTGCTTTTTGTGTTGATTGGTCAAGAATTCTTTTCAGATCTTCTGTAGTTAATGGATTGATATTCTGACCAGAAGTATCAGGAACATCAGTAATAGTTATAGTGTCTGCAGGTGAGATGGATGCTTGAGGAGGGCTAGGGGGTGGCAATTGTGTGTCTTGCACACTCTAATCTGGTTGTTGTTCTTGCTAAGCTGTTGCCTTTGTATCATGTTTTTGTGTCTGTTCCTCCTCTCCATCTTTCTTTTCCTCTTCCTTCTTTTCTTCTTCTCTTTTATTTTGTTCTTCTTCTTTCCTCTCTTCTTCTCTTTTCTTTTCTTCATCTTATTTCCTTATTCTCCTCTCCTCTATTGGTACAGCAGCTTCTTCCTTGTATTCTTCCTCAAGAAAATCTTCAATCTTTTTGTACAAGTTCTTCCATGATTTCATTGTTCTTTGAACAATCTCTTCTATCCTATTTTGGAGTATGAAGAATGCCCTGTATTTAGGTGTAAACCTATTATTATGCCTTTTGACTACATTCCTTACTTGTTCCCTAGTCAAATCCAACAATACACTTTCTAGGGTTGATTCTCTCATCTCCTTTTCCATTTTCAAACAAAAATGCCATCTATCTTCTACAATTTTTTACAGTTCTTTTGACAATTAACCATCTAGTTCAAGTGGAGTGTACTTGAATTGTGCCATCATTCCATAAACTGTTTCTTCTATTCTATTCTATTCTTCTTTATTAAATTTATTGAAATCAACTTTATTTAAATTACTTAAGTCACCACTTGCAATCTTTTTACATAAGGCATCAACTGATGAATTGCTTACCTTTTCAGTTTGATCTTCTTCATCAGTGTCAGGTTGAGCCACATACCTTCTTCTTTTCCTCGGCTCTTCCTATGTTTTCTTGACTTGCTTCTTCTTGGTAACTTCCTCTTTGGCCTTTTGAGTGGAGGCCCTTGTTGATGCTCGTGTTGTTGGCTTTTGAGGTGATGGCGTGGTAGCTTTCTTTGATCTGAGCTTGGCTGGAGGCTGTTCTGTTGCCTTTCTCTTCTTTGGCTCAGCTTCAATTGGTGCTTCCTTGGCTTCTTCTTCCTCTGCACCTTCCTCCTTGTCTTCTCCAAGACCTTGAGTTAGTTCCATTGGCCCTTTTTCTTGCTCATCTTCATCATCACTGTCATCTTCTTCTTCTTCTACTTCAGCCTCAATTTCTTTACCAAACTTCTTCTTAATCTTCTTTATTAATTTGTCTTTCTTCTTCAATGTGGAGGCAGTTTTTAATTCCATGTTAATCTTTGATCTTACCACATCATAAGTGCCAAAATGTGGAGCACTTTTATCTGTTTCTTTTGCCAATAATGCAGTTATTGTTGCAGATGCCTCATCAATATTAATTTCATATCTAAATGGCCTTAGCCATCTTACCCTTGGTATTACTACTTGAATATAGATAAAATCAATGTCAACTAAGAAACATATATCATTAGTATGTTTTTCCACTAAGGAAGTTGGTATCCTTGATCTTTGCTTCATGGATTTCTTGAAATCCTCAAAATAGCTTGTCATCAAGGTATCAAAGTTTTCTCCCATTTGTTCTATATATTCATTAATTTTCCCAATGATGGTTTTGTCATTCCTCCATGCTACTTTTCCAAAAGAAGGAAACTCATTCTGAACATAAAAGAATATACAAACTAGGATTGCTCCAAATTTGCATTGAGTGCCCTTTTTTTTTCTTATGGCAGCTAGGTTTTCATTGATTTGTTGCAGTTGCAGTTCTGCAAGATCATAAGTATGATCCTTTTTCACCAATTTGTAACCTATATCTACTACAATGCATGGTACACTGTTGAGTCTATTGGATTGATAGAATTTATGGGCGATGACTCTAACAGCAAACTCAACTAGAGGATCTTATATGGTATGAATTGTCATTCCTCTTTTGTTCGACTGTGCACCAGTATTCTTTTCAATGACCTCCTTTGATTCACTTCTCAGGGTTTTGTACTGATCTAGGGTTGGGTACCCTGATACTCTATGTATGATTTCTTTAGTCAATTTGATGGGAATATCTTCTAACCACAAATTTCCACCATGAATTCTACTCAGTACAAGTCTAACCCATTCTATTTTGAATACGGTGGGAAAACTTAGAACTCGGGTCAAACCCTTTCTTTCAATGATTTTGAATTCTTCTTTCAAGACTCCATCTACACACAGTTTATCATATGCTTGTCTAATTTCCATGTCTCCTAGAGCTCCTATCTTACATTTGTAACATTTCCTCACGTCTTGAACCATTACAACTTTTGGGGGAATATGGGAGAGAGCTCCGGCTGCATCATTTTTGTAGGCAACTTTGAGAATAGGACAGAAATCAGGTTGCTTGACCTCATTTGAAACTAACTGCACTTCAAAAGACTCTTTTTCCTCAATTTTCTTTGAACTTGACGCCATTTATGCAAACTAGGGTTTTTACAACAAAAGGATATGAAACTACGTAGCTCGGCACAAATGAAAATACCTTAAGATCGATGAAAAATGTGTTGAATGAGGTTGCAATCTGCTTGAAATGTTGGATTCTTGCTATGAAGTCACTCAGCTCTCTTTCTTCTCATTTGCTTCTTGATCACGATGAGAAAAACTAATTGAAATCACAATAATATACCCTAATTTCATCACATTAAATGCTCAACTGCTAACTCAGCTTCTGAAGAAATTTTAACCTAACTCGACTTCCACTATATTTCCTCTTTACTCAGCTTCCATTGGAGTTATCCAACTCAGCATCAGTTATCAGCTCGATCGCTGTTGGGAGCTTGGCATCTATTTTAACTCGGCATCCAAAGACAGCTCGGCAACAACATTTAGTTTTTGTCTTGACATCTTGTTTCATGTAGATTTATACTTTGCTTAGCTTCTTTGTCTTGGGACTGATGTGTGATATAGCTTTGTATATCAATCCTGTGTACTTCTCATGCTTAGTTTGATGAAGTGTGATCACTTAACCCTTTGGGTGAAGTGATCCCTCCACTTGATGTGTTGCACTCATCTTTCTTTTTCCAAGTCTTATTCATTTTCCCCCTTATCTTTTCGACATCAATCTTTTGTTTTCCTCTGTTATCTTCAGTCTTGGGTGCCTTTGATCTTGTAGGACAATTTTTGCTGATATGACCAATTTTCAAACAACTGAAACATGTATTTTGACTCAACCATCTTTTGTAGTTCCCTTTGAAATGTGTTCTTATGCAGTTCTATGGTATATGTCCATATTCTTGGCAATAGTGACAACTGTACCTAGTGTTGTAATCCCAATGATAGTGACTTTCGTTCCCTTCTATTTTTGCTGGTTGATTTGATGTCCACATAGGTTTTGATCTACATTCAAATGCCCTATGTCCATACTTTTTGCAATTATAACAATTTCCATCAAATCTCTGAGTCCTTTTGACATTGGATCTGCAATTTTGTGTCATATGTCCTTGCATGTTGCACTTGTGACAAAAACTCTTCGGTATGTTTGATTGATTGAATCTTCTACTCCTGCACACATTAGTTGTATGTCCCTTCTTATTACAGTAATGACAAGTGGGTTTTGAATTCTTACCTTTGTCACTTCTTTGTTCAGCATTCTTTGATGATTCCCCAACTTCAATGCTATTGTATCCTAGTCCTGATGTATCATGGGCAAATTTTGGGGATTTCAGCAACTGTTCAAAATACTTGATGGCTTCACTTGATTTATTGAGATTCTCTACTACCTCTTTTTCTCTGTTCAATTCATTCTGCATTTTTTCATTCTGCATCTTCAAAGTAGAGATCTCAATATCTTTTACATTGAGTTCATGATGAAGGTTCATCATTTGGGCAAGTGTATCCATCTACATGTTTGAGATCCTTGTCAGTTTAGTACATTTTTCTTCAAATCTGTTTGCAAGATTTCTTTTGTCATTTTTCAACATCACTTTATCTTCAACTGCTCTTTTCTTGTGTTCAGTAATTTTACATATCATTATGGTCTGTGATTCATGTTCCATCTTGAGAGATCTTATCTCATCTACTTGAACTTTGTTTTTCTCCATTAATTTTGCTATTGCTGCATCAAACTCTTTTGTATCTCCATTGGAGAATATGTTGGTGGTATCAATCTCCTTGTAGTGTATATCATTTTCAGCTATGGCTAGATCCTTCCTTTTTTTTAATGAGTTTCTCAACTTGTTTCTAAATTCCTCCAAGCTATGTAAAGAAAGTTGCACATCTATCACCTAATTTTCAATGATCTTTCCAAGTTTGAAAGCTTCCATCTTTAGATCTTTTCCTCCAAGCTGTTAGGCTTTTCTTTATGAGAACCTGGATTTTCTCTGATACCAATTGTTGGAGTATTCAAATATGGAAAGAGTACTTATGAGAGGGGGGGTGAATCATAAGTATCACACTTTAGCCAATAAAAATTTTAACTGAAAGTAAATTGCATGCATGTAAATACATCAAATAAACATGTAACTAAACACATGCATCAATAACTCATAACGCTGGAATTTGGTAACCCAAAAACTCACTAGGAATAAGAAGGTAAAACTAGGGTGGGGATGATACCCACAAAAATTACTGCAGCAATATTGTTCAACCACTTCTGATGGTCTACCCTGTTAAAGGCTTTACACTGTGTCAATAGTGACCTGGTTAGAGGATTTCAAACACTTAACATGAAGTGTCACCCTGTTAAAGGATTTAATCACCTAATTAAGGATTTACAAAATAGTTGTTAAGCTAACCTATAACCATAGGATTTTCATTCTAATACAATTGCTAGAAAGTATTGGGTACAATGAACCTGATTGATTACAATCCTTGATTGCTGAATGCAGGCACCTATTCTGCTTTCTCTAATCTTGATCCTTTTTGTGATCTAATAATCCTCACTTCTGAAAATAGAATTCCTTGTGCACCCTTGTATGTCTTCTCTCACACCTCTTCTTTACAATGAAATTTTGTTTTCCTTATAAAGACATTTGAGAATTTAGGGTTAGGTATGGATCTACGATCCATATTCAATCTCCATTTTCCGCTCATTATTTGCATTTATTCTATTGGTTGCATGCCTTCATCATTTTTCTTATTGGCTGCATGTGGATTGCATAGGAAAATTAAAAGATTCAATCTCATCATTAAATCCTTCGAGATTTACCTTATGTTGGCTATAAAAATTGTTTGCATCATAGTTTGTGTAATTAAAAACTCTTATGCTGATCTAGTGAGTTACTCGGCTCCTGAAGTATTGCTAATACTCGGCACATGTTATTTATTGGATAGCTTGGCACCTTAACAAAATTGTATCACTCGGCACCTTATATTACTCGGCACTTGTTAACACTCAACACCTTATGTTACTTGGCACCTTATGTTACTCGGCACCTTATGTTGCTCGGCACCTTATGTTGCTCGGCACTTATACTTCACTCGGAATCTCGGTATCTAATCTTCACTCGGTATCTAAAAACTACTCGACATATGAAGATCACTCGGCACTTGTTCTGACTTGGCATGCATGATGTACTCGGCTCCAATGTGGAATATGATTAAGTTTATTGGCACTCAAGTGTCAAAAACCATTATGAGGTTAACAGCCACATGCAAAAAAAAAAAAATTGATACGCCTAAAACACAATTTTATGAAATGTTTCTTCAAAGATTTCCTCAAATTAAAATCAACCAAATGTTTTTTGAGATGACAAAACCATTCTGTGTTAAGATAAATCATACACGAACTACATGTTGTTGTAGGGTTCATGTTGAGTTTTGTATGATTATGATGTTTATCATTATATATGTTGTACTTTGCATACTAACAAAATATTGCAGGAATGTGATCTACAATTACCTCCTAAGTCATCGAAAGAATTTATTGTAAGTGTACTATGCAAATGAGATGATGGGTACATATATTATAAGACCATGTGTTTGAAAGGTTTTTTCCCTCAATGTGGTGGTTTGCAAAAGTTGCATAGATGCCTACATCTAGATAGCACGCATGAAATTGGTAAGACACTAATTTCTCTTGGACAGTACAAATTAGTTATATATGGTGTTAAAGATGGAAAAGAATTAAAGATGTGTAAATTAGTGAAAAGTGATGTATGTGTAGCTAATTTTATGAAATTATTTTAGGAGAAAATAGTTTATGACTACATAGTTTATACACATAGAGCTAGATGGTTAGATGAGCAATTCAAGTTGTGTAGGAGACTTTTCCCTTAGGTAAAATTGTGTCAATTTTTGACTTCACTAAAAACTAGACACTAAAACCTCAAAATGAAGTGCAACCAATGTATTACAACTATATACAAGTGTTAATTTTTGTACACATAGAATTTATTCATGCATATGATAGCATAGAGGATGATAGAAAAATATTAAGAGAGTATCACTTCTATATCAGCAATGATAAAACTCATTCATTAGAGTTTGTGCAAGGATTTTTTAGAGTTTTCTATGACAATTGGAGGGAAAGAGATGAAAGATACAATCAACACATTATATGGTCAGAGAATTGCACTGCACAATTCAAGAATACAAGGGTGTTCTATTTGTTGAGTAGGAAGCATGTGACAAGTGGAATGCAAAATTTTTAGAATTTCATTAAGGAATGACATGGAAAGGGAGAGCATGATGGTGTTGGAGCATGTGTGAAAAGATCCCTTAAAAGAGAGTAATTAAAGTATGCAGGTGGTGCAATATTAGAAAATGCTGAAATAATTGTCCAATGGTGCAATTCTACGATGGGACTAGGTAATACAGGTAAGTCTATGGTTTCTAGATTTTTTGGTTGATATGTGAACCTAACATTGAAAATTTGCAAGATTTTTAATCAAGTGAGATGCATTTATTTTGAAGTTCAAATGCAACGTCACTAGCTATTCATACTAGAAATCTTGCATACTTTTGCTCTTCATGTATGCATCATTAATGGGATGAATGTGAATCAAAAGAGTGGGCTAACCAATGGTCTTGTAGACCTTTGCATCCAATTGATTCATATCAACTTCCTACAGCACTACAACTCAACCAGGTTGAAGCATCAATAGATTTTGAGCATGTAGCTGACCTAGTTAAACCAGGTACTAAGTTATCAATTTAATACTTGGTTAAAATAGATTACTTTCAATTTTTCCATTAACTTATCCTTCTATACAATGTAGGTCATGTATATGCAGTTATTGCATATGAGAATAATGATGAAGGAACAAATTACTTTCTATGTCACTGTATTAAGCCCAAAAAGAAACTGATAGTTGCAGTCATTGATGGTGAGCATATTGAGTATCTATTGCTTATTTTTGTGCCCCCGCCAAAATTTGAATTCAAATACAAACCCCATCCAACGGCTAGTTCCTAGATTTAATATTATTTTAATGGCCTGGAAATATCGAAAAAATGAATGAAAAAACCTTATTTTTTATTACCGTCGGTGTGCAGCTTTCCTTGCCATTAGATCTTCCATGATCTACGGTTCCTTGCTTCCTCGCATTTTCCAAATGCACGATCTTTAAATAATGCAAAAAATCCTTTTTTGGCCGCATAGCAGGTGGGGTCCACAATTCACAAGATGGAAGTGATACTGCGGCAAGGTGACAGCGTCAGAGGGTGCTATGGTGCTATCAAAAAATCCATGCTTCTCACCGTTAGCTACATAGCACCCAGTCAAAAAATGATACGGCAAAAACATCAAGCGATTGTGGGTTCTACTTCCCTTGGCAAGCCACAAACAAAGATTTGTCAGATGAGTTGGCACGTGGCTAGTTCTCACTGGTTGGTACACTGACAGGTTAGACCCATCTTGATCGCCACCAGATTAAGGGACATCTGCAGTAGGCATTATCGCGCTATGGAAAGTTGCACGATATATACCCATAGCAACATAACGCCTTGGTGACGTGTGTCCTAGGTGATGTCATAGTGGATGGTTGCAGAGGTCTAGAAAGTACAAGTTACAGGCACCATCGGATCTCCCCAGATCAAGAGCTGGTGCTTCCCCACATTATCAAGACGCAAGGAAGTTAAATAATGCGGGGAAGTAGTTTGGCAACACCTGGCACAGTTGACGTCATGGGCTCACTTTTTTAGAAGGTATCAACAGGTGGCTTGTTTTCCATGGAAGTTGTCAGGTAGGTTAGACTACAAAGGCGGATCTCATTAGCCCATCTGATTGACCAGGTATGCAGTCCTGCACAGATTTTGATCACCGTCAGATCTTCAAGGATCGAGGGTTGGCACTTCCCCGCATTATCAAGATGCGAAGACTTTAAATAATGCGGGAATGCACTTTGATGCCATGTGTCCCTGTGGGGCCTATCTCTTTGAGGGTCACTAGGTATGGTACAGTTGCTGAGTCAAAAGCCAAGTGGTTCGTGGGCCCAGAAGTCTTAAGGGAAAAGTGCAATAATACAGCGAGTCTTCATGATCGTCAGATTAGGGAAGATCCACAGCGGGCGCTATCTCGCTATGGGAAAGTGCTTGGAGGATATGCATAGTGACATGGCACCTAAGTGACACATGTACCAGTGGGTATAGTTGGAGGACATCTCAGTTATGCTTGAACTATAAAGGCAATTTTTGTAAATTTTGTCCAGGTCGACCTTTCTCTATTGTTCTCTACTATTGCTCTGCAATTCTCAGTGTAAATTCCCCTGTGCCTCTGAACTATATGACACTCTATTTTTTATCTCCTTCAGCCATTAATGAGCAAGTGCAAGAATTATATGCCTCTCATTGGTGTTTTGTAGAGATCTATAATCTGCATGACTGTATCTCCTTGGATCCATGAATGATAATATAAGTGAATACCCCTTTCCTTGTGTCATTCATCTTGGTCTTCTGATCTACATGTGATTATTAGATTAAAGCAAGTCTAAATGTGTATATCCTTAGTTTCATTCTAGTTCGATAGTGCATATATGGGTAGAGATTGGTCTGAACACTCTATTTTGGTGAATCACCTCTTTAGATTAGATTAGGTAGATCTGCTTTCATGCTCTCCTTCTCCCTTTTCCTCTCCAAGAGTAGTTAGGTGCATCTTGATAGTAAGAGGAAGCCAGCCTTCTCTAGAGACTCAACCTCATAGTTTAAGTCCCACATCTTGGAGGTTGTTTCCATGTTTCACTAGGTTTTCCTCACGCATAGGCTTTGGAAAAGGGTGCAAACCTAAGTGACAACAGTATCCAATAGGATCCATCGTTGTGATAGGCACATGGCTTAGAAGGTAGTATATTTTTGTCCCCTACCTTGAATATCTATTTAAGTGAATTTTTCATGTAGAATATATTGAAATTATGACTTTAAATTTGCTTTACAATTAAATGTAGGTACCCTATCAAGAAATCTACCACATGGTTAATTAAGGATTTTGAGACATAGAGACATATTCTTCATTACTCTAACCTTATTGTTTCAACAAATATTTAATTGATACCATATCGTGGTATTCCTCTTAACAAGAAGTTGTCGAAAGTACATGAATCTGATCATGAGGCAATATTTGATACAATAAGGGTTAACGTTGATCTAGAAGGTTCCCTTGATTGATTGTGTGCTATGTAGCTGAATCATTCTACATATGGTAGAATAATTTTGAAAATTTTATATATATGTTATGCAAAATGTTGCAACTTCACAGTAATGTGCATATGCAGATGCCAAATTTTGTATATAAAAAAGAGAAGACATGTAACATGTTCATATATGTATGCCATATTTTGTATAAAAAACCGATAAGAGATGTCACGTATGCACATTTAGATGCCAAATTTTGTATATTAAAAAGAGAAGACATGTAACATGTGCATATTTGTATGTCATATTTTGTATAAAAATCTGATAAGAGATGTCACATGTGCAAATTTAGATGACAAGTTTTGTATATAAAAAAGAGAAAACATGTAACATGTGCATATTTGTATGTCATATATTCTTTTTTATAGGTTTGATGATATCATTTAAAAAATATTTAATTATCTTCAACTTATATGGATTTAGATGGATGTCCTCTTGCATTTTTTTTCCAAATTTCCCAAAACACTAGGAAAATAAATTATAGATTTGGATACCCACTTGGCTTCTCTACAACATATGCAAAACTTGGATGGGTTGTTTTGGATCATGTCCTTGTTGTCATACTATGTCACCCCTTTTTAGGCTTAAAATAGCCCTCTAATTGGCACAAGACATGATGATGACATCATCATGAGGTCAATAGGTTCCACAAAGAGTTAGGGATAGGTTTTTACCATAGGTAATGCTTTTGGTTAAGTTTAAGGTAGCGTCAATTTGCAACTTTTTGCAAAAATTGTAAAACTTTTTGAGCAATTTTGCAACTTTTGAGCAGTTTTTGCTCTTGACATCTTTTGGTCAAATGGGTCCATCTAGGACTATTATAGGACCCTCGTTAAGATTCATAGGATGTATTAAGTAACCTAATACCTTAGTTTCCCATCCCTAAAAAATTTTAACCTATTCAACAACTTTTAGCTCATTGACCAACTTTTGACCAACTTAGGACCTAATCAGCAATTTTGGCTTTTCCTAGCAATCCATGGCTGCTCTGTTAGCTTAGTTTTGTTAGGTTTAACCTAGGACCAACCTTGTTTCAGCCACAATGTCCCTCTAATAGTATCGACCATATCGGATAGAAGCATCCCTAAGGGTCTCTAAGCACCATCAGGCTACGATCTTTGATTGGTCATTTCTCTGAGCTCATGCAAGGTATTGAAGAGCAATCAAGTGCTACAGGATCATGTTATCTAGGCCTACAACAATCTATCTCAATTTTTAGAGATTGAATTTTTTTTGGATTTGGCACTCGTATCTCACTTATTGCCAAAATTTTCAATATTGCTTAGTGAAAATGAGAAATGTAGTGTATATTTCAAACTGTTGGTCTTAGGATCGAATCATCTACTCTATTAGCTCTAGTTTGTTGGGTTTAGCCTAGGACCAACCTTTTTTTAGCCACAATATCCATCCGACAGTATTGACCACACTAAATGGAAGCATTCCTAAGGGTTTCTAAGCACCATCGAGCTACGCTCTTTGATCAGGCATTGCTCTTTGCTCGTGCAAGGTATTGATGAACTGTTAGGTGTTACAAGATCATGTTATCTAGGATCACAAAATCCTATCTCAATTTTTAGAGATTCAACTTTGTTTGGATTTGGCACCCGTATCTCGCCTATTGCCAAAAGTTACAATGTTGCTCAGTTAAAATGAGCAAGGTTGTGTATATTTCAAACCATTGGTCCTAGGATCAAATTGTCTACTCTGTTAGCTCTAGTTTTTTGGGTTTAGCCTAGTACCAAGCTCATTTCAGCCACAACATCCCTTTGATAGTTTCGACCACAGTAAATAAAAGTGTCCCTAAGGGTCTCTACACACCATCAGGTTGTGATCTTTGATTGGACATTTCTCTAAGCTCATGCAAGGTATTAAAAAATTGTTAGGTGCTACAAGATCAAACTGTCTAGGCCCACAACAACCTATCTACATTTTTAGAGATTTGAGTTTTTTGGATTTGGCACCTGTATCTCACCTATTGCCAAAAGTTGCAATGTTGCTCAGTTAAAATGAGCAAGGTTGTGTATATTTCTAACTGGTGGTCCTAGGATTGAATCATCTACTCCGTTAGCTTTGGTTTGTTAGGTTTAGCCTAGGACCAACCTCATTTCAACCACAATGTCCCTCTGATGGTATCAACCACACTAAACGGAAGCATGCCTAAGGGTCTCTAAGCACCATCAGGCTACAATCTTTGATCGAGCATTTCTCTGAGCTTGTGCAAGGTATTAACAAGGTATTAGGTGTTATAGGACCATGTTATCTAGGCGCACAACAACTTATCTCAATATTTAAAGATTTGACTCTATTTGGATTTGGCAACCATATCTCGCCTATTGCCAAAAGTTGCAATGTTGCTCAATTAAAATGAGCAAGGTTGTGTATATTTCAAACCATTGGACCTAGGATCAAATCATCTAATCTGTTAGCTTTGGTTGGTCAGGTTTAGCCTAGGACTAACCTTATTTTAGCCATAATGTCCCTACAATGGTATCAACCACACTAAACAGAAGTGTCTTGATGTGATCTTTGATCGAGCATTTGTTAGAGCTCGTGCAAGGTATTGATGAACTCTTAGGTGCTACAAGATCTTTTTATCTATGCCCACAACAACCTATCTCATTTTTAGAGATCCAACTTTGTTTGGATTTGGCACTTGTATCTCACCTATTACCAAAAGTTTCAATGTTCCTTAGTTAAAATGAGCAAGGTTGTGTATATTTCAAACCGTTGGTCCTAGGATTGAATGATCTTCTCTATTAACTCTATTTGGTTAGGTTTAGCCTAGGACCAACCTCATTTCAGCCACAACATCCATGATAGTATCAAACACACTAAACGGAAGCATCTGTAAGGGTCTTTAAGCACCATCGGGCTTCGAACTTTGATCAGGCATTTCTTTGAGCTCATGCAAGGTATTGACAAAATGTCAGGTGCTACAGGATTATTTTATCTAGGTCCACAACAACCTATCTCAAATTTTAGAGATTCGACTTTGTTTGGATTTGGCACTCATATTGCCTATTTCTAAAAGTTGCAATGTTGCTCGGTTAAAATGAGCAAGGTTGTGTATATTTCAAATAGTTGGTCCTAGGATTCAATTGTTTTCTCTATTAGCTTTGGTTGGTCAAGTTTACCCTAGGACCAACCTCAATTTAGCCACAAAGTCCCTCCAACAATAACTACCATAGTGAACAAAAGCATCCCTAAGGGTCTCTAAGCACCATCGGGCTACAATCTTTGATCGAGCATTTCTTTGAGCTCGTGCAAGGTATTTAAAAACTATCAAGTACTATAGGATCACATTATCTAGGCCCACAACAACTTATCTCAATTTTTAGAGATTCAACTTTGTTTGGATTTGGCACCCGTATCTTGCCTAATGCCAAAAGTTGCAATGTTGCTCAATTAAAATGAGCAAGGTTGTGTATATTTCAAACTATTGGTTTTAGGATCAAATAATCTACACTATTAGCTCTACTTGGTCAAGTTTAGGCAAGGACCAATCTCATTTTAGCCACAATATCCCCCTAACTGTGTCGACCACACTAAATTGAAGTGTCCCTAAAGGTCTCTATGCACTATTGAGTTGTAATCTTTGACAAAAATACAAAAATCATGACATATTTTTACTTTTCATGTCTTATTACATCA
>CM053793.1:106382650-106405150 GCA_028749045.1 Cupressus sempervirens | reverse complement strand
ATTAAGGGTCATTTTATATTTGGGCAATACATGTAACATTTGCATATGGTCAACCAATTTTTTAGTATGAAATGTTATGCTCTAGCTGAATGTAACTATTCATTTTATACCAATAACAATATTTGTCTACACTTTCGAAGCCCCAAATATCGTGAGTTATTTTGAAAAATTTGTCCCACAAAATTGGACTAGGATTGAGGGTTTTAAGATCTTAAATTATTTGACATTTAGCTAGAGGGAAATGTGGGAGTAGATAAACTGTCCAAATGGGAAATTAAAGTTATTGTAGAGTGTGATGGGTCATATTTAGAGGATTTGAACCCACTTCTCAATTACAACATGAGGGATTGATCGAAAGTGGGTGAACTGTAGCATTTAACTCACAAAAGGTAAAATTCCAATGTTCATTTAGATATGGTGACATCTAGATAGACCATTGTAATGACATTTCAATTGATGGAGTTCACCACTTGTTTGGAAGTGAAGGAAAGGTGAATGACATTTAAAGGGTAAGATTACAGACAACCACTTAAGGAAAAATCTTCAACACCATAGAGATGGAGGCCCTAGAAGCCATTGAAGTTATTGCATCATCTACATATTGATATCGTGTAACCATGATATAGTATTATTATTCATTTCATGATTACTTGTAGTAAAATAACTCATTCAAAAGTCAGTACAAACTTGGCAGGAAGGAATGACAAAATATGTTACAATATGGTGGAAGTCTTTGGTATGTGATTGATTGATGGCATGTGGCCTTTCCTAACAGTACATACAATAAGATTATTGATGACATTTATAATCTGGAGTGTTGGAGAATTCAGAGTTTTTTTTGCAGTGTCAAGGTGTCCCAAACCATTGCATTACTAAGGAAATTGTTGAGGCAGCTGGGTCTACAAGATGACCTATGGTACTGGTCCTTCCCTCTGCTAATGAAAGACAAATGGAGATGGAGATGCCTACCAAGGATGGCAAGGGTGTTGCAATAGTACTTTTCTACTCTTGGGCATATTCAAAAATGCTTTAACACAAGGTCTATAATCCAAAGCAAGTGTTCAAGACTTCGTTAGAGTATCGTGGACTTACTAGTAGAAGTTTTATCTTATTTCCCACATATATTGAGATGTTGGATTTCATATTTAATTCTCACATTGTTTGGTGATAATAGTACCTGAGAAGAATCCTAGCGATTACTTTTGGCTTGGATATTGGGAAAATTTGTTGTTGTAGACATTGACTAGTTTAGGACAGAACATCAAACATGTCCTATATTCATAACTGTTGAAGGAACTTGTGAATTTGAAAGTTGTCCATTAAGGATAAACAACCTCATATTTTCTATTTACTATCCATAACCTTCAAAAGATTAACAAGTATTCATCCTTCTCAATTCCCAGTGTTCAAGATTGTTGAGACTGAATAGAAGCATTACATCAAATTGCCTTGTTATAACTTGAACAAATCTTGGAAGTAAGTTAATTCTTCTATCCAATTATGCTTATACAGTGATGAATGACAAAATCAACATCATTGAATCACAGAGTATTAGGTAGTGCTTGCTTGACTATTTTATAAACTACAATATCCATTGCAACCCACAAACAAAAGTCATTGTTCTTCTTCTTGTTGTAGAATGAACACATAAACATCTTCAAGATTTTCTCTTGAACTATGTTACCTGATTATTTCTATAAAATACTCATGGGGTAGTTGAGTACTACCATTTTTGAAGGATGTGTAAAGTTCTTTATATGACATTTTTGCAAATAATTTGTTTAGTGATTGATGGGTATTTGAGTGAACCTAATGTTCACAAGAATGTAATTTTATTAGAGAGATTATCCCCATTCTTAAATGGAGCAATGCATAGTTACCTTGGTAGAAGTATATAATTGGAAATTGGAAGAGGGCCAATACTTAGAAGGAAGAAAGAAGTAGATTATATCAAGAAGGATGTTGAGTTTCTCTAGAATTAAAAGTGACTAAATTTTTAAATGTTTCCAAGGCATTGAAAGATAGCTTAGAAAAGAATCTTGCCATATTTGATGCAACGTTGTTAAAATGATATAAGAGTGGGCATTTCACATTGTGGGGGGAATAATGACCAATTATTCATTCCCACTTGAACCATCTTTAGAGGAGAGATGTCAAAGAAGAGATACTATCAGAGTTCCAATTTGAACTATCCTTAGTAAGGGGATGATTCAAAAGAGGAAAAGAAGATTGGTACATTTTTTGGTATGCTACCAAATATTGTGCAGGACTCATGAGAACAACTCCAAAGATGTTTTGATCTAGGATTCATTAGTCATCTGATGATTATGCTAGACAAAGTGAGGCTCTTGAAGCAAATATCTTTGATGATTGAGACTATGAGTATCCTTCTATATCAAGAGGGAGCTTGACATTCCATTAGAGGTAACCTTGGACAAAGAAAGGGAGCAAATAGAGGAAATGTTTCATTTAACTTTTGAGGACCCCATACTTTAGAGGGAGTCTGACACTCTATCAGAGGAAAACTTGGACAAGAAGGTCAAAAGGTTGATGCATGTACTTGGAGCTTCATATAGAAGCCACATTATGATAAATGTTGGCATTGTCAAGTTTGGGGATAAATCCATAGTTTATTTCATTCACTCATGTTATTATGAAATTAGACAAGTACATTTATGTATGAGAAAGTACAATGAATATTATTGTGATTAGAACAAAGAGAGTTGCTAGAAAATTTGCCACGTGGACCTTTGATCATAGTAATTCAAAGGGACTAGACCATTGAGATGGGTTCTATATAAGGTACATCATCAGTAAAGTATTGACATCTGATATTCTCACTAAGTCTCATACCAAAGAAGAGTTTGTGTATTTTGAGACTATCTTGGAGTTGTGTAGAATAAAGCCTCTAATTAACAAGAGTCTTAGCTTCAGTGATTTCTTGAAATGTATTTTTATTGGATTCTTCTCTGTGAAGGAAAAGCTTAAAATTGGAACCCTTGCTCAACCCTCTGGAAGTAGTTGTGATGGATCCACCCTCTGATCTGGTTCATGGTGGTTGTCATGTGTGTGACGCCATGACAACACCATGTGAGAGAATACGTGGATTTGCATAAAGTAATCTTCAATAGATCAAATTTCAACCAAAGTATAATACGTGAGCAACAATGTGGCTTCGAAAATTGCTCATGGGATAATTTGGTGAACCTTTGAAGCCTACCATCGCTCATTGTGATAATCAAAGTTGCATCAAATTACTCTTGAATCCGGTATTTCATGATAGATCAAATCATAAAGAGATTTCTTACCACTACGTAGGAGACATGGTAGAAAGAAAAGTAATTTAGTTGGAGTATATTAATACATGTGATCAAACAACTAACATTCTCACAAAGCCTCTTCTAGAGTGTAAGTTGATCACTTTAGAAAGAAACTTTGTATGATTGAAATGTAAGTTTCTGAGATTGAGTCTAAAAATTTGTAAATTTGTATTAATATAAATAAAGATGTTTAAAGTGTAAACTCTCTTGTCATATGTGTGACTTTATGACTTATGGGCCTATCCTATGTACATTATTGAAAGGTGATGATCTTTTAATAATGAATTGTTGACTCTGACATTATAAGATGACGACTTTATAATGATTAGATTACTATCATGATGAATATCACGAGACTTGATATTAGTTGAAGATCATAATGTTCCCTTGTCATGGTAGATATGATGAGACATAATATCAATTGATATACCATGATCTATTATCGTAGACATCATGATACTTGATGGCAGTGCACATACCATAACATAAACATACATATAAGAAGAATATCACGTGACTTGATGTTCTTAAGCATATTATATCTATTATATCTTTTGATGTCACGAGATAGGCGATATCAATTTGAACTTATTGAAATATATGTTTTATCTTATCTAGCTAAGAGGGAGTGTCAAAGCATATAGCTTCAATCAGACAAATATATATAGGCACATGCACATATACATCTATGCATACATATGTTCGATGATATATATATATATATATATATATATATATATATATATATATATATATATATATATATATATATATATATATATATATATATATATATATATATATATATATATAGGCACACACGCATATACATCTATGCATACATATGTTCAATGATATTCTGAATATATACGATGTATTCATATATGTATTTCATTGAGACAAGTTCGCATGTATTTGATAATATTATTGAATGACTAATGATGTCAATCTTTGGACGATTATCAACCTATTTGTATAAATGTTGATATTGAATTAGCATTATCGATTATGCAAGTTCCATGTGTGGGCAATGTACATTAATGAACTGGTGCTTACACATATTGATCAACATTAGCATTTGTTAAGTGCTAATTATCATATAAATAGATATGATGGTGAATGGTCATGTCTCTAATTAGAGACATGCCCATTCACCCCCCATGTACCTACTCATATGATTATATATATTCAAAGGAACTCATTCTTTCTGATATCAAAACTAACTAATATCAAGCAAGGTCGAATAACAATATAGTTTAGTGATTGGAATCATTTCATTATTTCTAAATTTTACATGCATGCATATGTAAAGTTCTCCCACATATCACATCTGTAGACATTGAAGAACAAATTTGCAACAATTAGTATTTAAAGATGTAAGATTTTGAAGAAATCAAATTCATTCTATAAGTCTGATATAAACTTATTAAAGTTAATAGTTTCCTAAGATCTTAATATGAGATATAGGGAGTTCATAAAATATAATTTCTATTTTTGGCTAACTTCCTATAGTGCTCAGCTTGAAAGAAAAATACATCTACTGAATAAATATGAAGTAGCAATTGAAAAACAATTGCAAGTCACGATGCTAATAATAATAATCATAATGAAATTTAACCTTTGCAAACTTTAATTACTTCCCTCTATGCACTAGAAATAGAAAAGTATTTCAAACTATACAAATTCAACTTGCGAAAAGAGTTTGGTTTCAAATAAAACAATAAAATGACCTCAAATGCAGTGATACTACTATACAATAGACCCTTCTTAGATTTCAAAATAAACAGGGAAATAACCTCTATTTTAGGTGACACTCCTCCACAATAATTTCTAATTCCAAAGTTCAAATCTAGTTTTTCAATTTGGAAAGAAACATAGCACAAAAACATTTTTAGAAACCCAAAAGCTATTAATCTCATATTGGTTTTGACATATGAGTGTTTATACACTTAAGTCATTTACAAGTTAGAACTCAATTCATGCCAAACAAGTAATGCATGCTGAGCATAACATGTCAGATAGTGCATGCCAAGCAGATAGATGATGTTGAGTAACCAATGGATGCCAAGTCATTTAGATGCTGAGTTACAACATTAAAGTTGCAGTTGATGCCAAGCATTGGAGACTTCAAGTGTCAAGAAATACAATTTTGACATAGTTGTTTGTAATGGCACAAACTACTATGTAAACCATTTTGGGAGCTGACTTGAGGATTTTTTTGCGATCCTAGATGACAAGAACGAATCTTAATTGTGAATCTCTATGCAGTACATGCAACCAATTAGAAAAAGGGAAAGATTAAGTGACAATATGGGTGAATCATAATTGTTGAACCATACCTAACCCTAAGTCACAAAGGTCTTCTTAAGGAGGACAAACCCTAAACTTTGTATGAGTGTGGAAGGAGTGAAGAGAGAAGTTTGCATGCACAAATAGAGCATACATGGTAACTAAGGTGTTGTGAATTGAGATACATTGTAGAATCAGTTAGAAGAGAACACAGAAAAGAGGTTAGAGGACAAAAGAGATACATCTGATCAAAGGAGGATCAAGAATACATGAAAAGAGGTGATTTGTAATCTAGTAGTAGAGTGTTAACCACATGATCATTGTTGAGATATTTTAATAGGTGAATCAGTCAAATCTCTTTACAGAGTAGTCCTAACAGGCTATGATAAATCCTTTAATAGGGTACTTACTTCATTTGAAGTTAAAGTCCTTTTACCAAACACACTTCTAATAAGGTGTTGAAATCCTTTAACAGGGTAAGATCTAATAATCTTGTAAGCCTTTAATAGGGCAGACCTTTCACAGGGTAGATCATGTTTCATGACCAAATATTGTAACCTTCATTGGATACACTTTACAAATGTAGTAGTGAAGATTTTTGGGTGTCATCCCCACCCCAATTTTACCTTCTCATTGGAGGGTTTTTGGGTAATCATATCTTGTGTCATATGTGTGAATGATTATATGTTTTCATGCTATGGATGTATATGCTTAATTAGATATTTCAATTTATATGCAAAATTGTGAGATGGATGTGTGGTGAATAATTTTATGGTTAAAATTTTGAAGTGTTGATTCAGCCCCCCACCTCTTAGAGTTTACCTTTCCCATATCATATTTTCAACAAAAGCCCTATACATTATATTACTAATTAATTTGAATTCGACATCAACATTTATTTATAAGAAAATTAAACATCCACAATTGTCTAATATCTAGATCAATGTTAAATTCCACTCAACCATAAAAAAAATAAAACTGATAAACCTGCCAAACTCAATATATGCATAAATTGGGTTGCACCATGGTAGAAGGCAAAATTGTCACCTTTGGATACTGAAGAATGAGTCCTACAATTTTTATTGATAAAAAATTCATGGAATCCTTGAATAAGTTCGATAAGGGTTCTTCAAAAAGGGGAAAAAGTAAAGGGCGCTTGAACAGAGAAGAAAGGGCTAAGTTAAAATGACATAGTCTCTAGCTTTATCTAGTAAAAAATGGTTGCACAGAGACCTTCATGCTATAAAACCAAAAACAAAATAGATAAGTAATTATTTATAGGAAAAGTAGTCAATTATTATATAATGGAAATACAGAGTTGTTTCCATGAATCACAAATTAAGAAGCACTCATCTGTCAGTCACCTGATTTAAACTCAAACATCTCGGTCATGTTTTAACGTACAACTATTTGAGTCTATGGTTCAAATGCTACAACATATTCATGGCCCCTTCCTCGAAATGCTTGTATTTCACTTTGAAGTTGAATGTACAAATGTTGTGCTCATCTTCTCCACCATTGGAGTGGAGACAAAGAAACAGTGCAGTTAAATTCAAACCCAAAATATGAAATAATGGAATTTAGATGTTTGTTCAAAGAGGGTAATGACGGTGATGGCATTTGGCCCATAGTGAGCTGTAGGAATTTGTGATTTTTGTAAGTGGGAATCTCTACATATCTTTTATGAACATAGATTTTGGAGGCAACATGAAAGGCTATAGCAAGGGCTTTGAAACCCTAAACTATACATGTTGTAATTATTTCTTGTTATTTGTTAAACAAAAATTTTCTCCTATACTTTTATCTATGATCATTTTTATATATGACATCTCTGGAAGATCTATTGTGAGATCCTCATTTGTATCTTCAGGCACAGGGATTCCAAACTATGAAATGAATCTTCCCAACTTTTGTAATGTTGGAATCTGCAATAGATTTAATTAGTTAAGAAAGGAAAATAGTAATGTTTTAGATATTAACTAGAAATTGGAGAATTTGTTATCGAAATTGCTCACCTACAACCTAAACCTGGTAATTTTCTAGGACATGTAGATGATATTTGACTGCATAAAATGCTCTACAATCTTCCCATAACAACATATTTGAGATCTTGAATTTATTTGGGGCATACCCATTTCAACTGGTGACACACATTTTGTTCACTCATAACTTCAACATTCACGCTTCCCTTTTTTCAAGCCTCATTTTCATGAAGCCTTTGAATCCCTTTTTGAATTACCCAATTAATATAGTTTCTTGTATGCCAATGATGAAATTGAAAAGTTGACGATTAAACCCATGGCACAAAATCATTAACTGTAAGCCATTACCTATGCTAATTTTGGAAACATTAACTGGAAGCTATTACCCGTGTTAATTTTGGAAGAATATGAACCGTCTTTTATTGTGCTCTTGAGAATGGAATCCCTACAACAAATACAACCCTTAAAAAAATATACAAGACCATTGCAATACAATGATATGAATAAAAAACCCAAATAATATAAAAGACAGGAAAGCCATAATGTAGAAAATGGAGAAAGACAGCTCTAGTGGTTTTACTTAATCCCAACCCTACACAAAAAAAATGCCAAAGCTTTGAGAGTTTTCCATAAAACAAGTACGAAATATTAAAAAAATTAATTAGCTCATGTCTTTGCACAACTGCCAACACAATTCTATGCCAAGCCACACATTATAAGATGGAGAAAATGCTAATGGATATGGGACAACTTATATGCACCCATATCAAGTGTTAAATAGTCTAAAAAACTTATTTTTTCATTGAAAACAAGTGCATATAAGCTGCCCCATATAAGGTGCCAAAGAAAATAGTGGGTCGAAGATGCAGGCATTTATTTAGACAGGTGTATCTCATTTAATGCATTACATGTCCAGTAAAATGCATATACGACAGGTGCTTCAGATCAATGATTAAATGCAATCAGTAAGGCTAGATTAAATGCAATCAGTAAAGCCAAATTAAATGTGTGTCCTCCTTTATTTAAGCCACTCTGCTTTTAATAAAATGTCAAAATAGCTGTGAAAACATTTCAATAGAATTTTTAAAAATATTTTAAACCACTAGCAAAAATGGTCATAACCAATAAAAATAATAGCATTAAAATATGATAAATATGTATTTTAATAATAATATTGATCAACATTAATGTTTTCAGATTTTTGCAAAATAAATACTAATAACATAAACAGGGCAAAAACTATAGTCTCCTGCCTACAAGGTACGGACTAAAAATGATTAAATAAATATATTTCTTACAAATATTGTTTTGATGTATTATTATAAAATATATTCTTTTAAAATCTATAGAAGTTGATAATATTAATACAAAGTTAATTATTACTTTTTACTTCTTGTCATTTATGCATAAATTTAGATATTATATTATATTTTGCATTACCATTGCTTTATACTTGTATAATCAATTCTATTTCTACACTATATTTTTATAATCAATAGTTTAATATTAAGTATTATAATTATAATCGGCAAATGCTAGCCAACACTTGTTTAAATATATTATTATTTAAAGTATTAAAGTTATATAAAAGATGTTTAATATTTTTGGAAGGAATTTTTAAAAGATTTTGTTTTGATTGGTAAGAGGCTAAAGCCAAGATTCATTAGAATTATTATGTATTCTAATTTATTATTATTATTATTTATTAACCTCGAGTAGATTCAAACCCAAGACCTCCCTAGATAAAAGGCTCACAGTTTACCGTTGTGTTGTAGGTTCTTGCCTGCATAGTTTACAAGATTAATTATTTATTTAAAATATATTTATTTCAATTACTATATCTAATATTTGTAAAACTAGAAGACTAATATTTTTGGATTCTAAAATATCATAAGATTTTCTAAAATCTGTACTCTCTTTTCAAATTGTATTATATAATTTTACTATTATAAAGAAATATAAAAATTATAATCCTATTAAATAAAATTAGTAAAAATTGTAATGCCCCGCCAAGGGATCCAAAAGAAATAACCTAAAATTTTACTAAGTTTGCCAAACTTTTTTTTTTTAACAAGATAAAACATACACATCAAACACATAGTAGCGGAAGCAATAACATACAATCAACTAAAAGCACACATAACAGGTTACATTTCTTAAGGATCTCGTGACGTTGAATCACATTTAAATTCTAATTAATACTAAGTCTAATAACTAATATATCCACATGAAAGAATAATAGAAAGTCCAAAGTCCATATAATAATATACATTTGTTCCAAATGCCACTTGGCAATAAAATTTGGAATGCTCAATCATCCACTGTACATGTCACAAGATATGAAAGGCTAAAAAAATACATATGTAAAAATAGAATTTTACATCCTCCTCCTCAGAGTCATGATACAAAGTGCAATATAATAAATGAAACCATCCATCATAAAATATATAAACATCCATCATCAAACATAACCATCCATCATAATGATACATAGATAGAATGAAAGGAAATGCAGATAAAGAAGCTCCAGCCACGGTGACTACAAATGGATCTCAATGGTAAGAGTAAAAAGCACAACCACCTGACTGCGTGGAATCTAAATGGCCCACTCCCACCACGCTGAGGAGATAGTCTCAAGTCCCAAATAGGATATCAATCCAAACATCAAAAATACTCTCTAAGTCTGGGAAACCCTAAAAGCAATCTAACTCAAAGGTTCAGAGATAAGTCGACATATAATTCCCAAAGGCATACAAAGACACGTAGGAAACCTACTATGTAAGTGGGCAAGTGTCATCACACGAATCATGCTAGAATTACCTTGGCAGTCCCTCAGGACCCTAACCCCCTAGTGATCCCTATGCGGCCACTAGTATCCTCTCGTACTGATAAGGCATACTATGGATGCAAGGTTGCAACCAAGTGTTTTCTCTATTCCCATCCTAGTCTGTACTAGCACTCGAGGCATGGGTGAGAACATACAAAGACTCTTATTAGGTTCATTTTATTCCCATTTAGTGTAGTGTTTTCACTTATTGAACAACTTACAATGGGTTACCCTAGGAACCACTTACGACCCCTGCCCCCATTGCAAGCCAATTCCTGACATTACATATAGATTACCTACCCTAGGATCATAAAAGAAAAAATTAATAATCATATAAAATTCACCTTATTCCTATACAAGTGATTGGAAAGCATCAAAAGATAATTAACAATAATCGCATCTGTTCTCTACGAGCAACTAGAAAGCATCACCAAAAATAACTAATTGAAGAATCAAAATGGTTGAGTCAATTAGGTCATACATTCACCTTAACTTCACACGAGAACACTGGAAAGAAATAATAATCAATAGATCAACACACATCATAGAGCATACTAGACACATTACCATGGTTGGGTTTGAAAGATCAAAGTCAAACATCATAACATCACAATCACATGACCCCCAAGCCTTTGGTAACATCCTAAGACTGGTCAAAGCTAGGTCAACCCAAACCCAAAAACATAAAATTTACCTCACATACATAACATACAATGAAGTTTACTCAATACATCACGTTTTGAAGACACAAAGGTGTACTTTTACTATAGGTTTTAGGTTTACATTTTCTTATAAATCCAACTAAGAAATAAAATCTCAAGTTCACCTATTAATCATTCATAACTTACAGTTCCAATTTATTTTAATAATAATTTAATTATGTAATTAAATTAAATATTATTAAAATTTAGTAATCTTTCTTTTACTCTCCAAATACATAACAATAATAATTAATTAAAACTTTAATTAAATATTATTTTCTTTAAATACTTATTTTATTGATAAACAAATAATTATTATTTTGATAATAATAATAATAAATAATGTTGTTATTATTTAACTAACATTTTTTTAAAAAAAATCAGTAAATGACCAAGGCCTTGATACTTTTATTAATTAAAATATAAACTACAATAGCTCTCTTTGTTCAAATGGGGAAGAAGAAAACCTCCAGTCTAGCCTAGGACAAATGTCCTTTATTATTACAGCTTAAAAGGGGCATACCCCAGTCAAATCTCATCATACTTAATAATATTTAATTACATCGAATAAGGAGAATATCCCATATAATTACATCAAATTAAATTACAATTGAACCGCTTATTTGTCTGAAACTGATATACTTGCTTAATAGAAGCAAAGCCTTGCAGAGAACCTGTGTTCCAATTGATCAAAACAAACACCCTCTATTTTTTCTTGATAAGCAACATGGTTAGCTAAATATAACATAGATACAGATAAAAGGCTAGCATAAGAGATCACTATACCCTACTCTATCGATCAACCAAAAACATGAACATAAAAAAAAAACAACTAACCAATTAGTATCCAAATGGGATTGGTAAATCTAAAGACAAAACCTACTTCAAAAGAGCTCAAACGTAATCCCACCATAATGTATATAATGCTAGAGATAAGGAGAACAAACAAGTTTTAGATGACAGAGAAAACTTGTAGACCAAGAGACATACTCTGATGTGAATTCTCATATTAGTACTTAAACCTACTCACCAAATGTCAAATAATATTAGTAGTAGCTTCACGCACAGACCTTCAAAAAAGCCATACAACCAAATAATTCTAAAGACATCACACCGACAAAGAAGGAATGAAGAAACATAGACAAGATCGACACCCCAACCAAGGCCAATCATAATCAAGGAAGGATATAAAGAAGAAAGATAAAAAATAAAATAAGCCAAAATAAAATAAATTGGAAAAAAAAGGATAAGAATAGAAAAATAATAAAAGGTCCAAAAGAAATAGAATGAATCGATGGGCACATATATTACACAACATTATAAACCTAAAAAATTTTCCCCATCACACCTTTATTAGCTAAATAGTCCACCATATGATTGCCTTCTTGGAAAATATGACAAATTTGAATATCAACTAACCGGTCTAGCCATAGCAACACTTTGTCTAATTTAGAACTCATAACCAAATTGGGGGTGACTCGCTTCCTAACCGCATTCAAGATGATCTGAGAGTCACCTTCAATGATAACCCTAGTCAACCTTAACTCATGACACAGCTGCAGACCTTTGTCCAAGGCTTCTAGTTCAACTAGATTATTAGAGGTTGGTGGAATGGACATAGCTTTATTTACTAGCCACTTACTAGTGTCATTATTAATGATACAACCAATTCTCGTTGTACCAGGATTACCTCTAGCTGCATCGTCAAAGTTGAGTTTAAACCATCCTTTCAGAGGAGGAGCCCATTTGCACCTATCCCTTGCTTCCTTGCTTTTCTTAAGATACACTAGACGTGGATTAATCAAATTGGTCCAATTCTTCTTCATGTGACCATCCCAAATAGAGAAGGTTCCTTCCTCTTTCATGGAATTCCTAAGATGGGAGTTTGTTACTTCCACAATACTAGCCTCACTTTTTAGTAACAACTCTTCTAATTTCAGTTTTGATCAACGAAAGATGCATCTATTTCTTTCCTTCCAAATCTCCCATGATATGATAGAATGACAAATGTTCCACAACTTTTGTAGACACCCTTAACCATGTTGGCAGGTCATGCCATAAGAAAGTTTATAAAAGATATTGGTAAGGGTGTTGACCATCCCAACCAGGATCTAAGCCATTCCCAATGTTCAAGTCTGGGAGAAAGGACATCTATATAAAAGATGATCCATATCTTCGTTGTTCTGCTTACATAATACACACCAAGATGGACCAGAGATGCCAAACTTGGATAATCTATTAGCTTTCAAGATCCTATTTTGAATAGCAAGCCACAAAAAGAAACCTGCCTTGGGAAGACATGTCGCATCCTAGCAGAGCTTAAGGGGTATTTCAATTATATCTCAAC
The DNA here is from genome assembly GCA_028749045.1 of Cupressus sempervirens. NCBI lineage: Eukaryota > Viridiplantae > Streptophyta > Pinopsida > Cupressales > Cupressaceae > Cupressus > Cupressus sempervirens. The sequence goes on along the minus strand of CM053793.1, from coordinate 106,391,684 downwards.
TATGTGATTGTATTAATGCTTTGTATCCATATTTCACACTGTACCTTCCATCATTTGACCCAACTCGAATAAGTTCATCTTTCCTTTCTGATTGCTTAATCTTCCTATCCAACAATAAATTATCGTAGGCCTTAATTGTCAAAAGATCTAGCCCCAACCCATCCAGTGATTTCCACACCCATTTAATAGAACCTTCCTTAGAGATTTTGGTCTTATAATTACAAACTTTAGCGCCCCAGAGAGAGACCAATTTATCTCTGAGATCCTTAGGAAAGGGACTCAACGTAATCAAAGGATGTTCATCCCAAGAGTCCTCCCAAAATAAGGCTTCATCCCCCAGACCCACATCCCAGGTGAGAAATTTGCAAATTAAATGACGACATTTAGACATAAAACTCCAACTTTCAAACCCTCTAGGAAGATTTTTCATTCCAAATAAAGACAAAGGATCATCTGGATTAAGATATTTGTTGTAAAATATCTTAGCCCACTTATGGTCTCTTTCTTTATAAAGACTCCAAATCAATTTCGCACATAAAGCTTTGTTTTTCCATTGAAGATTCATAATCCCTAATCCTCCCATATCCTTTGGTATACAAATATTCTCCCATTTGATAAGTGCCAATTTCTTATCTTCTTCACAATCTTTCCAAAGAAAATTTCTTAGTTTGGTTTCAAATTTTAAGAGGGAACTTTTGGAAAGAGGAAGATAGGATAGAGGGAAGGTAGGGATAGCCGAAAGAATTTATCTAATTTTAGTGACCTTTCCTACCTTTGAGAGCCATTTATCTTTCCAACTTCCTATCCTAGAGTCCAGCTTGTCGAGAGTGTCGAGCCAGACCTTACTAGTTTTTGAACCTTTTTCTAAAGCGATACCCAGGTATCTACAAGGAAATTGACCTTTTCTGTAGCCCATAATCTTACAAATTTGATCTTCCATTATTGTATTCATGTTTAAAAAATAGATCTCCAATTTGCATTCGTTCACTTTTTGACTTGAAGCGTCCATGTATGATTTAATGATAGCTTTAAATCCTACGGCCTCTGCCACTATACTTTTACCAGGAAAAATCATGTCGTCAGCATATTGTTGATGTGTGATATTAGAAATGTTCCTAGATACAATAATGCCAAAGATTCTCTGGTTATAATAAGCATTAGATATAGCTCTCCCAAAAGCTTACGCCATTATAATAAAGAGGGAAGGGGATAACGAGTCCCCTTGTCTAATACCCCTAGAAATTTCAAAAAGCCTTCAGGCGTCCCATTGATAAGAATGGAGATTTTGGGAGAGGAAATAAATTTAAATATGAGATTAATCCATTGATGAGAAAATCCAAAGGCTTCAAGAACTTTATAGAGGAAATGCCAATCAACCATATCATATGGGTTTTGTATGTCCAGTTTCATAAACATGCAAGCCTCTTTATTTTTTGAAGCAGAATGAATGGTTTCTTGAATTGTAAGAATACCATCCAAAATAGAACATCCCGGACAAAGCCAATTTGTTCCTCTGAGATTAACTTCGGGAGAAAACTCTTAAGCCTATTAGCTAGAATCTTGGAGAAGATATTATAGATCGTGTTACATAAAGCAATAGGCCTGAAATCCCCGGGTGTCTTAGGGTCATTCTTTTTAGGAATCAAAGAGAGAAAAGAATAATTGATTTCCAAAAGCAAGGCTTCGCCATTCCTTGATGCTTCAATTACTTTTCACGGATCTACCCCGATGATATCCCAACACTTCTGAAAGAAGAAGCCCTGAAAACTATTAGGACCAGGAGATTTATCGGGATTCATTTTAAAAACAACCGTTTTCACTTCTTCTAAAGTAATGGGTTTGTTTAGATCCTTATTATCTTCAGAAGAAATTAATTTCAAGATGAATCTAAGCATCTTTGCTTGAGCCACTCTATTGGATCCTTTGTAATTATTTAAAACATTTTGGAAATGTGTTACAAAGGTATTCACAATTTCACTAGGCTTCTTAGCTTTTGTACCCAAATCATTTTTCATACTTGTTATTTTATTCCTAGACCTATTATAGAGGGTGGAATTGTGAAAAAAAATTGTTTTTCGATCCCCTTCATCTAACCATTTTTCATGTGATTTCTATCTCCAGAAGATTTCCTCTTTGGATAAAATGTCCTCCTGTCTAGCGAGAAGTTCTTTTTCTAATAAGAAACTCTCGTAGTTCATAGCTTTTTTAATAATTTCTAGATTTAGACTCCTTGACTTGTCTTCTATTTTTATTTTTCCTTTAAAGTTGTTATTAAAGTGATCATTATTCCATCTTAGGATCCTTTCTTTATTTTAGAAATGAAAATAAACATCTTGGAGCCTTCAAACTTATCTTATGCCCACCATTATTTAATATTTTTGATAAAATTAGGATCTTGGAACCACATTTTTTCGCATTTAAATTGGTTCCTAGATGGTCTCGATGGCTTGATGAATTCAAATCAGATAGGGAAGTGGTCTGACCCAGTAATTGGCAAAATGGATCATTCAAAATTTACATTATAATCATCTACATCACCTATAATAAAAAAACCTATCTAGTTTTTCAGCAATGAATGCAAAATCTTTCCTTCTATTATTCCATGTAAAATTCCCATTATTGATTGGAGTATCTATCATACTATGCTTGTCAAACCATGCTTTAAAATCTAATGAGGATTGAGAAAGATGTTGGAAACTGCCAACTTTCTCCTCTAGATTCAAAATAGTGTTAAAATCACCTCCTACTAAAAAGGTTTTATCTTGAAAACTATAAATGAAAGAGTTGATCTCCTCCTAGACAAATTTTTTCCCCATCTGACTAGTCGAATCGTAAACATTAATAAGAATGAAGTTCAATTTCAATTTAAGACTCTAAACACTAACACTCATCCAGTTGTTGCTACAATTTAGAAAATTAATGCTTACCTTCCTAGAATTCCAGATTAAACCTAGCCCACCTGATGCACCTACAGACTCTTGAAAAATGGACTTCCAAATACCTAGCATCTTATTTAATTTTAGACCTTTTACCTTATTTAATTTTGTTTCCTAAATTAAAATAATGTATGATTCAAAGGTTTTAAGATTTTGCTTTAACAACCTTTTTTTGCTAGGAGCATTTAAGCCCCTAGCATTCCACATAGTAATCTTCATTGTTCTTTGGGAAGGCCCTTCCCCTTCCCATTATTCAGAAGCTAATCTATTTTTATCTATTCTCTACTAAGTTCATCTACTTCCCTGAGTTCCTTCAATGATTTCCTACCTCTTTAACCTTTTACTTTGCCAAAATTAGGGGAGTTTAGAGCTTCCTGATTCATCTGAATCCCTAAGTGTTCTAAATCATTCTCTGCATTTTGGATAATAGGAGTCTTATTAGCAATTTGTCCTTCCATTTCTTCAGATTCAAGTTCTCTTATGATCTGATTGATTGTTCTTAACTGATCACCACCTTTTGAGTGTAAACCTCCCCTATTATCTTCTCCAATCCCTTTATCTTTATGCTTTACCACTGTAATCTTTTCACTTATTTGTAACTGGCCCTTGGTATTATCCTCCAATTCTATATTAAGAAGATCTCTTCTTAAGTCTTCAGTTGTATAGTCATTATCACCTAATTTCAAGATTCTCTTAATTAACTCTTCTTTCAGAGTCTTTGTACTACTACCAATATTTTCAAAGCAAAATACCTGGACTAACTCATCAGCTAGTTGTTCTAGGTACTCATCTTCTGATTTTAATGACTCTATTATTGGATCCATACTGTTGTCCTTATTTAAAAAATTCTCTACCTCTTTTGACAGGGTATTTTCTATCTTCTTTGTGTTGCTACTCTTATCTATTAGATTGCTTACTGGAGTGAAAGGAGAACTTATGGTAGCAAATGGAGTTTGCCAAAACTTAGATTTTCTGATAGATACCTTTTCGCTGGGAGTTATGTCTCTATCTTCTGTTGCCCACATCTGAACCTGTTCCATATGAATGTCTTCCTTCATGCATTTGATAGATTCATCTCTATCTCCACTTGAATCAAAAAGGAAATCATTCTCCAACTCCTTTATATTGTCTTTTCCTGGAATCTGTGATACCTTGTTTGGATTTGGAGTTGATACGTCTTTGTTTAGGTCTTCCATTAGCACTGTTAGGAGTAGATTTTTTGTCTTTCTATTCATTGTCCAAGGGACTTGAGGAGTTTAATCCCCTAACATTGGAGGTTGATTGTTCTTGAATCCTTTTGGTCTCTGTCTCACTGAATCTCATGTCTTTACCATCATTAGCTGACATATTCTGTCCTGAATTACTCTTCTTGATTTTCTGCTTTCTTTTAGATTTTTTTTTAGTTGTTTCATCCTTAATTTGTGTCAAATTAGAATTCTTTTCGTGGTCAACCACTATAATAGATTTGATTCTTACCTTTGCTTCAGTGTTATTCTTATCTTTTCCATCATCATCGTTATCAATATTGCGAAGATCATTTTTGGTCTCATACTGTGCAAATGTAATCATATTTGAGGATCTAATTCTCAATCTTTTCCCTTGACTTCTAATCTTAGGAAACATAATTTGAAAATCTAAAGCGAGCGGTGAAGATTCAAAACCAGTTTTCGTGTTGCCCTCTAGTTTAATAATTTCTGAAATCCCCCTTTCGAATCTTTGCAAATTAAGATCATAAGTTGTCTTTTTTGTAATTAATTTCTTATGCATATGAATTGGATGATTCAACTTTGTTCTAATAAGCAGTTTCACATTATTGTAATATTGAAAAGAAGCATCAAGCCCTAAGGGCTCTCCTATCATGGATCCTATTGATCTAAGAATCTCAATTTGATTCAACTCAGGTGGTAAGGACTGAATATTGAACCAAATTGGGCAACTAATATCTAACCCCCCACCTTAAAATTTTGACTCTATTCAATGAATTTGACACTATGACCATTAAACAAACATTCAGAGACACTAATGAATTCTTTCTTAATAGTTTCATTTTTACAATGTAAATATAGGGATATATCTAAAAAATAAGAAATACTTACTTACTTACAATAGTTTTCTTCTAACTAGCTTGAAAGAAAAAGTAAGTCTTCCCTAGGGCCATTCCACACCGCAAAAACTCCCACTTTCTGACATTCACATCAAGCGCTTTCAAATGCTTCATTCTAAATAAAGATGGAATTATCTTTGCATATAGGAGATGCATTGGAGTCTAGATTTCCCTTAGGGTATGATGGTTTTGCATGAACCTTTACTGCAGATTGCCTATGAGGAGGAATATAGGCGGACGAAGAAAGGATACGAGACTCATCCATACTGGACCAATTGCAACGAAATAGGGCTGCAGACCACCTATCAATTTCTAATGTATGTTGAAGCTGCTTCCAGTAGGGTTGAGCATATTTTGTGAGATGGAAAACCCTAAATTGATTTTCCAAACTGTCAATAGTAAAAATCAGTTGTGAATGGAAGATACCTCCAAAATCAGTTGAGGATATGGCCTGGGAAGTCTTTGACAAGGCTCTCCTTCCATTAAATTCTACTTGGTGCGGATTTAGTTCACAAAGATGTCAGTTTTCTTCTAATTTTTCCAAAATGGAAAACTTGTTTGCAATTGATACCACATATTCTATGTGTGAGGAACCTCTAATGCCTGTGGAAGATTGGAAGGTGCCTAATTCTTTATTCCCGCTTACAGAATAATGTGACAAATTAGGGTTTTTTCGATTATTTTGTCTGTCAAATTTTTGCTCTGCTTTTTTCGTGCCATTACTGAGTTTTGCCAATTTTTTGCATTATTTTTATGATATTTTAAATATAATAGTGTATTAATAATTAAGCTTCATTATTTAACTAACATTTAATATTTAATACTTAATAAAATTTAATAATTTTAAGATATTTAATAATTTTAATATATTTTATTATATATATATTTTAAACATTTAATAATTTAAAATATTTAATAATTCTAAAATATATGATAATTTTAATTGCTTTTAAAAAAAATTAACATAATTAAAAAAAGCCCACCTTTAATAATAATAGCCCTTGTGGCTGCCCAAGGCAATCTACGAGCTGTCATTGGCAGCTGTAGACTATTAAACAATTGCGGTCTGCCTTTGATAGTCACGGCTTGCATTGGCAGCTGCCGGCGCCGATTTGTTAGAAGAAAGGGGGGTGGGGGTGGTGGCCCCCTCTCTGCCATAAAATTTGTTTTTTCTGATTTTATATTAAAACAAATGGCACACCCCCTATAAATTTCATTTTAATAAAATATAATAATATAATTGCATAGTGATTGTAAATTACTATATAATTATATTATTATATATAATTTTTTTTTTATAATAAATATCCCAATATAGGTCTGGTATAGAAATCCAAATCAACCATTTCAATTCTACACAATAAATTTTTTTTTTTTATCAAACCCAAATCCCGATTTCAACATTCAATTATGAAATAAGTTCTCACATTTGTTTGATTTCTTATTCAACCCTATTCATAATAAAAATATAAATCTCTAAAATATACTCAATGAGAATTTTCAACTAGATCCAGTCACAGATATTATTTTCAAGAAATGAAGAACGATAGTACCAATACGAGGGTTTTCAAACTCCCAACGCATAACTAGATGTTTCTCAATCAAAGAACAAATATTCATGTATACAAGAATTTCAATCTAAAACATTCTGAAACCAGCACACGCAATAGACACGGAGAAGACAGAAGTTTGAAGAGCAGAAACTACTATACAAATAAACCATTAGATCATACCTGGATCTGATGCTAAGATGACAACTGCACGAAGATTATGGGAGAGTTTGCTTCGCTCAGAATCTTCCCTCTGAAAAATTTCCCTTCTTCAAAATTTGCTCTCCTTTCCCCAAAACTTCCATCCCTTGAAAATGAACCCTTAACTGGTGATAAGGAGTTCTCTCCTAAAATTGGGGCACTATTGTGCGTTCACCCCAGAGGACTCCTTGTTTACCAGTCTTCAACTCCTTATTAATTTTTATTAATCTTTTCTTTATCTTTTCCATGCACGTTAATTGAATTATTAAATAACTTTATTTAATATTCACTTGACTTCTCTTTTGATTAATTTATTAAATTTTAATCTCATGCACACATCATGCAATCATAAAACTTTTAATAAATTAATATCTTTTCACTTTTTAATTTAATTTTGAAACTTAATTGATAAAATATTTATTAACTTAAATAATAATATTATTTAGCATTAATTTAAAAATGAACTCTAAATATATTACTGTTAAATTAAATAAATGTTATCACGTTCTAAAATTATTCTTATAACTTTTATCTTTATATTTAATTATTTTTATTTAATTAATTCTTCAAATTAATTAAATATAATTAAATATTAAAATACCATAATAATTTTTTTAAATTAAATCATTAATTTAATTATTTAATTTGAGTTAATTAATAGAAAATTCACCAAAGACTCATAAAATAAAATATGAAAACCCATCATAGGAAAACACATACAAAATCAAACTAAAGGGTTATAATTACGAATTAACGCCATTCGACGCATTCAGAGGGTAGTCAACTTAGATACTTGTCCTAATTTTCTAGGACAAATGGCTAAAAGTTTTAGGATTTGGACTTAAGAATTTATCTCCCCTCTCTTACCATTGAGATAATGCAATAGGGTATGCTCATCCTGGCAATTCAGGGAAGTCGATACCCGGTACCTACAACCTGCATAAAATCCATGCATGTACAAACACAATATTCTAAGCTAAACAGGCAATGGTAGGAAGTGGCGCATCGTGTAGATCCTGACTAGTAGGTGACTATGACTCCCTTCCTTAACCACATCAAAAATGTCATACATAAAGAAAACATACACGCATACCATACACATGCAGTATGGGGTAAGTATCCATAAAATCTTAACACATAATAATCCATCTAACTAATCATCATTAATAACTAAAATCATTAAATAATCATCATGCATACATCAAGTATAGAGTACTAAGTAATCTTATCATAAAATCAACTGAATTTGAAACACAATCTGATAATCTCAAAATAATGCTACTGATAATCAAGCATAAAAAAGAGTTCGGCGATAAAAACAAAAATGCAAACTAGGGGTAGGCATTACAAAACTTAAATTAGATTTCTATTACAATTACTTTAATATGATAAAAATACATGCTTTTACCATTATAGTTGCGGTCCCCAACATTCATTTGGGAACTATAGTACGGTGGGAAGAATGCCCTACTATTCTATGGTAAAGAGATAATCCTACTACTATAATGTAGGTAAAGAGGTGGCGAACATTATCAAAGAGCTACTGTATGTGGAGCGGGTGTGCTGGTTGCTGGTCTAGGCAGTTTTCCTAGTTTTTTCTTTTTGCTTTCGAGCTTGTTTAAAAACTAGGTTCCAGGTCCTTGTAAAACTTGGTAATTTCTTATGGGTTAAACTTTTGGTTTCAGGTCCCTGTAAAACCTGATTTTGTTGGTTTTAAACTTTAGGTTTCAGGTCCTTGTAAAACTTGGTGGTGTTTTTTTGCTTATCTTTAGTTTTTTGTAAAGGGTTTCGGGTTCCTTCAAAACTTGCTTTTACCATAATCTAAAACATTATAATATTATTAAATAAACTAAATTTAATTTAAATTAGATTATTATTATTTTTATTTTTATCAATTTTTATCGATTGTTGCATTGACATTATTTTTAATTTTTCCTTTCCAAAAAATAAATTGTACACACATAATCTTGTTTTGGTAACTATTTTCCAAGTCTCCAAATAACTCATCTACCCCATAAAGCCAAAGTTGCACAAATAAAATAACAAATAGAGCATTAGATTTTAAATTATGTGTCTAAAATAATTTAGTAAATATCATGTTATTTAAATTGAAAATTATTAATAATCTATTTTTCACATAAGATTATATTTTAAATCTCCACTCCTAACTATTATTTTTCTTTTCCTATTTATTTAAAAAATAATTATTTTTGATCTCCACATTACCTCATGTTGTAATATCT
>CM053793.1:106377650-106380150 GCA_028749045.1 Cupressus sempervirens | reverse complement strand
TTTCACTTGTTAAAACAACTTACAATGGGTTACTCCAGGCAGCCTCTTAGGGCCCCGATCCCCATTGCAAGCCACTTCCCGACACTACACATAGATGACCTACCCTAGGCTCATGAAATCACAAATCAAAGAATCATAATAAAATCACCTCAGTCCTATACAAGCAACTGAAAAAACATCATAAAAGATAAGCCACAAAAATTACATCAGTTCTTCATGAGCAACAGGTAAGCATCAAATAATAATCATATGATCACAACAGTTCTCTATCAGCAACTGAAGGCATCAATGATAAATCACAAAATCCAATGGTTCTCCAATGAGCAACCAGAAAGTATCCCAATAATAAATCACAATACTGATCAAAGACTCCAAAATGGTCAAGTCAACACATGACATCATCAAGAACATAACAAACACTTCAGTCCTCTCAAGCGACCGAAAAGCAATCCAAGTATAACTGATCGAGACTCAAAAATGGTTATCAAATATAACTAATCGAGACTCAAAAATGGTTAAGTCAGGTATCTTATATACATACACTTCAACTTCATACCAGGAAACTGGAAAGCAACAACAAACAGTAAATACATCCATCATAGAGCATACTATCACCTTACCTTGGTTGGTTTGAAAAGATCGAGAACAAATCATCATAACCTCACATTCACAAACCCGGGCCTCTGGTAACAATCTAAACTGGTCAATACTAGAACAACCCCAAAACATAGAGAACACATAGAAAACATCAAAGTCTCACAGATTGGATTTGAAAGTATATTATTGAGTTAAGGTAAGGTTTATGTTCCAGTTTAACGTCTATTTCAAGTAACTAAGTTTTTACAACTACCTCTTACGATTAACCCATTTCTATAATAACTTCCATTTAAATCAACAATCCAAATCTACAATTAAATCAAATAATATTCATTATTAATTAACTTTAAATAAACTAATTTTAATTAAATAAATCAATAATTACTATTCTGATTACTTATTTTAATCCATTCACTAATTGTTAATTTATTAATATTTAACCAAAATTATTAATAAATTAATATTACAAAAAAACTATGTTAGATACATTAATATTTAATTATTAAATATTAATATAGATTAAAATATTATTAATTAAAAAATATATATTAAAATATTTATTAATTAAAATTTTAAATAATAATAAATAAATTTATAAATAATAAATAAATTATGAAAAAAATGAAATTAAAATATAACATATTATATTCATACGTTTTAAGCCCGTCGGCTTTAAGACCGCCTGCGGTCTGCCGCAATCCTGCGGCGGCAGGTACCCTGTACCTGTCGTCGCAGTACCTGCGATGCAGGTACTGTCGGCTCTGCCGACAGTGGGGTTGGGTACGGGGTAATTCCCTCCCCCCCACTATAATGTATAAAAATTTATTTTATAAATTTTTATAAATTTTTTTTATAAATTTTTATAAATTTTTTTTATTTTTTTAAATACAATTTGTTTATAATAAATTTTTATTAATAAACCAATTAATTTAAAGATATATATACATTTATAAATATATTAAAATAATTTCTTAAATATATATATTTTTCTTTTCAATTAAAAACTTTTAAATACGTTTCCTCCAAGTATTATATATACTATTTTAAAAAAGGATCTTTGTTTAATACATAAACAATCTAATCACTAAGCATGTATAATTAAACATTTTATTTTATTTTATTTTTTTAATTTCTAATTTTATTTTATTTTATAAACTTTTATAAATATAACCCGAATTTCCAATCAAGATTTTCTTTTCTTTTCTTTCAAAAGCTCTCCCTAGTTTAAATTGTAAAATTCTATCATCTAGAACGAGGGTTTCAAATTGATTTATTCTTCCAATTCTGTTATATAGATGAAATACAATATAGTATCATAAGGTTCATAACAAGAGAGCGAAAGGATCAAACAATGAAATCCAGACAATTCGGATTTAAAATCCGCAAGCACGAAGAAGACAAGATTATCAAATTGCATAATTCAACCTGTGATCAAACACAAGACCCTACCTCAACCTGATGCTATTATGCAATCTCCAAAAACTATAAGAGAATTCGCTCCTCTTCAATAACCTTCTTCTGAAAATCTTCTTTTGAATTCGCCTTCTGAAATTTGCTTCCAAAAGTGTCTCCCAAAATTTCTGTCTCCCCCAAATTTCTTGTCCAAATTCGTGTCCCCCAAAAATGAACCCCAAAGTTGTGATAAGGAGTTTTCTCCTCAAATCGGGGCACTAATTGTGCGTTCACCCGAGAGGACTCTTTGCTCAACTGAGTTAACTCAAAATTATCTTTTATTAATCTTTGCTTTATCTTTTTAATGCATATTAAATGAATCATTAAATAACTTTATTTAATTTTTCCACTTGACTTCTATTTTTAATCTTTATTACTTTTAATCCCATGCGCACTTTATGAAATTAAAATAACATTATAATTTTCTCTTATTTTATCTTTTTAATTAATT